>BQNB010087310.1:0-27953 GCA_026074375.1 Tanacetum coccineum
ATGATCTTTAAGACATGTATTGGTGGCCGAGGAATGAAGAAGGATATTGCTGTGTATGTTAGCAAATTCTTAACTTGCTCAAAAGTAAGGGCTGAGCACCAAATACCTTTCGGGTTTGCTGCAACAGCCAGAGATACTTGAATGGAAATGGGATAGTACTACTATGGATTTTATAACGAAGCTACATAGGATGAGGAGTGGTTATGATGCGATATGGGTGATAGTCGATAGACTGACTAAGTCAGCCCATTTTCTGGCAATACGAGAGGTATATAATATAGAGAAGTTAGCAAGGTTGTGTAACACCCCCATTTTTACAATATAGCAGCGGAAGCTGATCTGGGGTATTACTTCATAGATACAACAATCATAATCATAGAAAACAACTTTAAAATACTACTAGGCAAATCCAAACTCTTTACCCTTGACAAAGGGAAAAAGTCAAGACCTACTTAGAAATAAAATATATGAGAATCAATAATAAAAAGATTCCGGAAGAGATATTCCCGGGTCGTATGTCCCAACGAGGCTGCAATTGAAAATTATCCTGGTTTGATGAGAAATTGACTGATGGAGAATATATGATATGAACACTGATATAATTACAACTAAAATTAATTAAATAAAATCTAATTTAATCTACGGGAAACAAATATAGGAAATAGGGATCTTAAAAACTACGGGAAACAAAATTAGTTATAGGGAAATCCTAAAATTAAATCTAAATTAAATACGGGGAACAGAATAAGGTATCGGGAAACCTAAATATTAAAAATTAAGAAAAATAAATGCTAAATTAAATTAAAAATCAAAATTAAATTCTAATTAAGTTAATTTGAAAAATAAAGAAAACTAGAACTAAAACGGAGGTCGTTTGAATGTAAAACGAAAAGAAACGGTAAAACGCACCCGGTAAAACGGGTCTAAGACTGAAATTTAAGAAAAATAAAGCCTATACTAAATTTTATATTTTTCCTAGACACTAAATGACAAAAGAAAATTTTGTAAAAAAGAAAAATATTTTTTTGTTAATTTTTGGATTTTTTATGAATTTTTAAAGATTAATAACTAATTAAAACTAAGAAAATAGAAAAAGACAAAAAATAAAAGTTATAAAAATTCTGAAAAAATAAAATTAAATAAAGAAAAAGTTAACAATTCTAAAAATATAAAAATGCCCAAATTTTACTGATTAAATTAAAAGTAATTAAACTAATTAAAATTAAACCTAATTTATATTAATTAAATTAAATAAACTAACTAAAGCTAACTGTTGTTAAAACAAAAGGACTAACAGGGAAAAGGGACAAGGACTAACGGGGAAACAACAAACTAACAAGGGGGACTAACAGTTGTAACTATAAAAGACAAAATTACACAAATGGTCCCTGAAGTGGACCCCGATTACAAAAAGGGTCCAAACAGCTTATTATCAAAAAGCTATAAAAGCAAAGTTGATAAGGGGCTTAAGGGGAACAACTTTTGTAAAAGCACTTATGCTTTTAGTTGGCTTAATAAGCTAGAAAAGTGAGCTTTTGGGGCTGCAAAAGCTTATTAGCTTATTTTTCTTGGCTTTTGGGATTTAAGCTAACCAAATGAGCTACAACTATGGGGGACAGATAAATAGGGAGAGGGGAGTCCTAAATATAAGCTATGGGAATCTAATAAGCCCTAAAATAAGCTGGAAATAACTTAAGCTATGTTGACAGTTTTAATAAGAAAACAGAAAAGAGGGAACTTTAAGCCTAGAATAAGCTATACTAGAGGAGGAATTAAGCTATAAGATTTTGGGGAATTAAAGAACTAGTAATAAGCTATAAATAAAAGCAATAAAATCCTAGAGTCTAGTGTAAAATAAGCTAGATAAAAGGGCTAAACTATGGTGCTCAGCACCAGGGGAAGGCACACAGTGAGCTTAAGGCTTATTTTGGCTTATTGAAATAAGCTTATAAAAGCTTTTTGGCTAAATCCAAGCACAAACAGATTAAAAGGGGTGGCAAATGAGCTTATTTTCAAAGTTTAAGCCATTAAGGTTAAGAAAAAGTTGCTGATATTAGGACTTGAATTTGGCACTTTTCTAAGAAATGGCATGTGGTACTTTGACTTTCACTTGAAGAGGTTAAAAGACAGAACAAGGGGTCTCTCTTTTTGGCTTTTTGTAACTCAAACAACACAAGAAATGAGGAGCTTAAGCTGTTTCAACAGCTTAAGCCCTTATGGTCATTTTGGCTCATTTAAATTTTGACAGAATATAGAAACAACTTAAAAACTTATTTTCAAAATTGGTGGATTAAGTGGCTTATAAACCCCACACACTCAGCCAAAGTTGGCTGAGTGGTTACAACCCATGAAAAACCCCATATGACCCATTTTAAGACTAAACCAAACACCCCCTTAAATATAAAATACGTTTTTAAAATGATTTTTAGTTAAGGGAAGGCTGAGAAAGGTGATTACTAGTAATGTTTACCCTATTTTGACACAATCTTACACATGTTAAACAGAATTTAAACAGCTTACTTTAACCTTAATAACTTGACAGTGGATAATAAAACAATTTTTTCAAAGTAAAAAGCTTACTTTCATTAATAGTTCAAGAAATTAAACATAAAACTTTTAAAGTTGAACTGAATTACATTACTGCTTAAAAAAACTTATATTAAAACATTTTAAAATAAAAACAGGTAAAAGGGAGCGTTTGACTTCGGCTTGGTCCTTGGCTTCTTTTATACAATTTCCCCTAGAGGTCCTTTTTCCCTTCGACATGTCTTGTTGAGTGAGTGTGATTCTGTCCCAAGCAAACCTAACCCTACGTTTGCCTTGCATCATTCTCAGCCAGGATTGGTGCTTCGGGTTTGTGATTTTGCCAGGGGAGAGGGTTATAAGTGGGCAAATGGTATATGTTGAAAAAATGGTTAAGGTGAGCTGGTGAGTGGTACTTAGGGAAAGTGGTAATGCAAGAAAACAGTGTGGAGAGGGGTTTGAGATTTGGCGGGTAAGGGTTTGGGTACAGGGTGGTACGCAGGATTAAATGAAAGTTTGGAAATGATGACTTTGACCCCTCATGTTTGGTTTCTCTTTCATTTCTTATGGCCCGAAAATTCAGTTATAATAACGTTTGGAAATAGACCAATATGGTCCCTGCGTTTTTATAACTAAAAGAAAGAAAAGAGTTTCTGATAAATTGGCAAAAATGGCCCTAGTGTTTTAATTTATAAGAAAAAAAACTGCCATGTTGTGCAGTTTTAGTCCTTCTCTAAATTACCACTTTCTTTTATAAAACACTTTAAAAAATGACAACTTAAGTCCCTAAAGTTTTTGTCAAAAGGAATAAGGGCTATTGTTGGGCTTGGGATTTGATTGTGGGGCTTTGGACTTGTATTGGGGCCCAATGGTGTGTCTGGGCCAATAAGTTTAGGTTTGGTTATTGGGTTTTTTCAAGCCCCAATAAGTTATGAAGTGGGTTTTGTGTGTACACTGGCTGAGATTGGCAGTAACTGGGCTATGCTTGGCCTTCAAAGTCTTCAACATTCATTGTCAATGCACAAAATGGCTAGATGAACTTGATTTAGGGCCCATTTTTCTTCACAGTCTCATAATTAATACTTTGTGGCTTTCCCGGCCCATCAGATGGGTAAATTAGTCATTCAATATATACTTCAGTTCCGGCTCGTTTTGACTGCTATTCTTCTGTATGACACTGTCTTTTGGCATTATTTGGTGAACTTTGGCCTTGATTTGCACAGTCTTTCCATCCATTGCTCAGGTTTAGCATTTTGGCTTGGTTTATCTGTCTTATTCTGTATTGATATCCACTTCTGCACAATACAAATGCAAAAAAACAAACATATATATGGCAGTTTTTGTCTGTTAAAGGTAACATTTTAAGCTCGTTTTTTGAGGTAAAAGATATGTTGTAATTAAGCACTATATCAAATCCCCCAAACTAAGGTAATTGTTTGTCCTCAGCAATGTTATGTTATTAACAAGTAACCCCTGTTTTTCACCATTTTCTGAATTTACACTAACTACAACTAATATGTTTTTGATTTTCTCATTTTTTTAACAAGTTTGTCTTTCTTTATTTATTATACTAGGATCAATAGAAAGAGAAGCGCCCGTAGAGTGATCTACGATTGTCCTTACGGATAAATTCATCGTCCTCGATTTATTCACAAGATCCAAGCTAAGCCATTAAACAAGATCATTGTCCGAACTAAGTTTTATATTTTAAGCCCTCATACTTAATGACCTTGTAAATTATTCAACTCCCAACATGGGATATACGTTTGAATGTTGTGTACCATTTTAATTTAACCATAGACCAACATTTATTTTTTTACCCATAGTCATAATACAAACTGAATCAGACTCAAAGCAACAACTTTATAAGACTCGTAACTTGATTTCGAGATTTAAAACTTTTAGAACTTTTTTGCAACATATCAAGCCATTAAATCATAAGTTCATAAAGCAGGATAATGCGTTTGCTTAGTTAGAACCCTACTCGTGGTTAACGAGTAGGATTATCACGACCAAACGACGAGTGTTTCTTAGATTGAAAACCCCCCCACCCCGTTGCTATCGTAAGGGAAATCAACATCAACACCTTAATTCTAATAAGGCTAAGGATTAGTGTCTTTAGTTTGAACCCTCACCTAGACCTTTCTTCAAGTGAGATATCACACACACAATCCTAAAGTAAAGACGTCTATAAGTTTGGAACCCCCACCTCGTTGCTATCGTAGTGGTATAACACTAACGACAAACCGTTAACATGATCCATAATATCAACTGCATGCTTCATTGGCAAAATTTCAATATTCATGCATTTTTGCATTCAACATTTCATTCATGCTTCTTTGGCATTTATCTTTAAATCACTATAGAAATCTCGATTATAAAACACAAGTTACAAATTTGAAAGCTTTTCTGAAACATCGATTGATTAGTGTTGAATGTAAATTGAGTACGTATGAATTATGTGATAGAAATTCACGGAGAGAAAACCACAAGTTACTTGTATAAGTTTTTAGAAGAATCTTGCTTAGCACATAAACTTATATTTAACTCTATCATTTCTCGTTCTTCACATTTTTAAAATTCAAAGCTATAGAATTCGTGAAAGCTTGGCCTAAAGGAACTAGCTAGGGCTCAACACGCCCGATCAAGTCAAAAATTATTCTAGACCCCTACCAAAAGAAAAGCAAAACTGCACAAAACACTTATAAATTTTTTGAAAAAATTTTCAATATTTTTTCATAATATTTTTTTTTGGTATTTTGGTTGTAAAAAAGGTTAAATTACTGTGTAACAATGCTGCAGGCAACAATCAAAATCGAAGATACCCCCCCCAAACTAGAACTAAACATCGTCCTCAGATGATTTGAAGTGGTACTACATAAATCCTAGATGGCCATATTATGATGTATCCAAAAGGATAAAACGTTAGTCGATAAAGATTAGGATATCGATTCCCTAAATGAATGCAGAAGATGGGGGGGGTGGACTCTGATGAATGACAAAACAGAGAGTCTTCACAACCGGGCAACCCTGGACGAATAAACAATAACAACACATGGAAACCCACGGGTGAATGGTAAAAAGACAAGCTAATCTTCACAACAACAACACTTATATATATCAACGGATAAGCAATGGGGTGCCCTCCCACGAATCGCTTGTTAGGGACGCGATGCTTGACCCAACACAAGGAATTTATTGTCCCTTGGGTAAAGATTGGATAATCTGGAACTACCAATGTGGAACTTCCCTCCAAATGTTATCAAAAAAAAACAAGGTATGGGGGCATGACGCGATGAACATACACTTGAAATTTGCCGTTGGCTGAGAAAGCTCAACATGCGTATGGAAAAACTCTAGTGATGGAGAAAGGTGCCCATTGCCAACGGATTTTATTTGCCCGAGAAAATCTTTAATCTGGAATTAAAGAAGGACCTCCGTATCACCAGATGTTGAAAACACGGTTTTTGTATCTTGGAGTCATGGAGCCTCTTTGTTTTTGTGCCTTAAAGAACAAATAGTTCTATAGGCATGATCACGAAGTTCATTAAGTTCATTGAGTTGAAACTATTCGGTGATCACCTTATAAATTATGAGTATTTAAAATAATAATAATAGGATCAATTTTGGCTTGCATTAAAGGACCAGTAGTCAATTGTGCTCAAGCTCTATCGTGGAAGATGGCATGCCTTTCCATACACAGTAGTCTTGTAAAGGGAGTACACCCGATGGGTGTTTTGTAAGCTGTTGCGGAATGGCCCCAATAATGCATCATCTAGATTGTCCTACACCCCAAAGGAAGGTGGCACGGTTTTCACCTATGTACCTTTCAAGGATTCATTTCAAGCCACGATTGAATACTTCCACTTGCCCACATGATTGGTGGATAAGCGGTGGAGAGACAGTGAGTTAACACCATATTTCTGCATGACCCTTTTGCAAACAGGTCATTACAAAAATGGGTTCCGCGATCAACTTATGATTGCCACGGGGAGCCAAATCTGGCGAAGTAGAGATTTCAGAAATTTGTCAAACTACCCGTGCATCATTGGTGGGGAGCTCTTTTGCTTCAACCCATTTGGGACAATAGTCGACTTGCCACGAGAAAAAACAGTACCACGTGAAGACGGGGAACGGGCCCCATAAATTCGAAGCCACCACAAGTCAAATATTTTCACAAACTTGATGTGAGTTTTGGAGGCATCTCATCACTTTGTTGAAGTTTTTTCCTTGACGTTGCACGAGTCACAGTATTTCTTTTACAAACTCGTGGGGCATCTTTAAATATGGTGGGCCATAAGAAACCAGAAGTCAAAGATCCTTGTTTTGGCAGTGAGGTTTGCACCAAGAAGACCCCCGGAGGGTCCATTGTGGCAAGCTGATAGAATCTCAAGAGCTTCAATTGCCGAGTCACACATCGCCTGATCCACTGATCCGCACAAATTTTAAACAAGAAGGGGTCTTCCAAGAAATAGTGTTTGTAACATCTTTGAAAAAACTGTTTTTCAGCTGGGTCGATCATGCCCTTCAACAAAGAATCCCCACCCGCGTGATAATTTTGCAAAGTCGGCAAACACACGGGTTCTAGAATCTCACGAAAAGTCACCATATTAACGTCTCAAGAGGAAAACTTTCATTTATCTCTTTAGGATCATTGGGACGTCTTCATACGGGTTTTCCAACTGGACAATGATCTGCAGTCGATGTTCCCGCTCTATAGTAACAATAACTTTTGAAGTCAAAATTCTTGTGAGGAGAGAACCCAACTGAAAGCAATCTCGCCTTCGCATCCTTTTTTGCAAAGAGATACTTAAGGGCGTAAAGTCCTTAGCACTATGCTTTTGTACATTATGAAGGAAGACCTTAATTTTCTCGAAAGCACACACTATGGCAAGTAATTCTTTTTTCAGTCGTAGTTGTATTCGGTTAGTGCTACAATCAGTTCTTACAACATAGTTGAATAGGCCCAAAAATGATTTCTCATTACGATTGCCCAAAATGCACCTATGCGAAATCGCTTGGCATCGTCAATAATCTCAGATGGAAGGTCCCCAGTTTGGAGCAAACAAGAATGGAGCTTCGTAATGACAATCTTACAATGTTTGGAAGGCTCGAAGCAAGTCCATCGGAAAAAATGAATGGAGTAATCTTCTCAAGGAATGGTTCATTTGGTCGGAATAATTTTTGATGAAATCCTAGAATGAACCGCCGGTAAAAACCGCGTTTACCGAGAAAACTCCTATTCTTTGACGGTGGTGGGATGAGGTAAATTTGCAATGACCTCGATTTTTGCTTTTTGTCAACCTCAACCCTTTCTTAAAAAAATCATATGGGCCGAGGGACAATGCCCCTCTTTGACGCATAAACTGGCTCTTCTCCCAGTTTAAGACAAAAGTTGGAGTCCTTCACACTTGAAGCATGTGGTCCTAAACGGGAGAGGCAGTTTTGGAAAGAATTCCCAAAGACCGAGAAGTCGTCAAAAAAGAACTCCAACGTCTCTCAACCAAGTCCATGAAAGATGCTAACATACATCGTTGAAAAACGTGCCGGAGCATTGCATAAGCCGTAAAGGCATTCGACCTGTAGGCAAACGTTCCGTTATGGGCAAGTAAAAGTAGACTTTTCTTGATCACGGGGTCAATGGGTTATGGAAAATCAACCGGAGAAAACCATCGAGGTAAACATTAGTATTCATCCCCGCTAATACTCTCAAGCAATTGGTCCATGACGGTAGAGGGAAGTGGTTCTTTGCGGGTGCTTCATTTAACTACGATAGTCAATGCACACCCCCAACCGGTAACCAAACGAAGTTAGAATCAACCTCAGTTTCCTCGTTCACTACCACAGCATTCCCTCCCTTCTTTGACACAATTGTATTGGGCTAACCCAGGGACTGTCGGAGATAGGTAATTCAATCCAGCTCGAGAAGTTTTTCACCTCCTTTTTAATAACATCGTTGATTTTTGGATTTACTCTTATTTGATGTTGGACCGCTGGTGCATAGTCCTCTTCCATAAGAATCTTGTGGGTACAAAATTCCGGGTTGATACCCTGAATGTCAGAAAGTTTCCAAGCGAGAGCTCGCTTGTGGGACTTTAGCACCTTTACGAGAGCGGATTTTTCCTCAACATCCAACTCTTTAGCAATAATGACGGGCAACTTGTTGTCGCCCCTCCAAAAATTCCATACTCCGAGATGGGGAGGCAGTTCCTTTAGTTCAACCAGAGTAGTTCCATCAACGGAAAGAATTGGCTGTATTAGTTTTTCAAAGACCATTAAGCTCAGTTCGGACTCTGTGAGATAAGTTCCTTGACTTGGAGGGGAAGTGGTGGTTCCACTATTACAAGATAGCTTCAAGAACAAGAATTCCCCCTCAGGATCATAGGAGGAAATGGAATATATCAGGACAATCCGGATCATCTGCTAAGACCAAGTAAAGAGTCTGCTTCTTCGAGAAGCCAGGAAACACTATCCCCAAATGGAGTTAGTTTAGGAGAAATAAGTAGCCAACAATGTAACATAATACGAGTGAATTTTCCACTCGCTATTAGATCAGTAAAACCAAGAAACTTTCTTGAGAAGTAATCCTCACAAGCCATATCAATGAGATCATCTTTTTTGCCGTCATGTGAGTGTACTTGGCGCGGTATCCTCGAATTTTGATCCAAATTGTAAGTGAAGGCTTCACTTCCTATCAAGAGTTAAATCCACCCTATGAGTCACATCAATCAAAGCACTACCGGTCCTTTAAGAAGCACCTCCCGAAGTAATTAAAGGACTCGGGGGGTCTTGGGGGGTGGGGGGGGCTCAAAATCTACAACCACAAAGTCGCTGGGAAAGAGAAATACACCAATTTTGTTTACTTTAACGTAGATGTCTTTTGCAATTCCCATTGGTTTAGAAATTGATCGAACCGCAAGTTCGAGTGTCAGCAAGTTTGAGTACATTCATGAAGTGAAAGCTTTTCCCCAGACTGAAAAATGGCATTAGATTAATGCTAGACAACCGAGATCCGGCTAATTCATCATTCCACCATCCCTTGAAAATCACACGGAATCAGGAACTTGCCGGGGGTCCTCCAATTTTCAGGGTAACTTGGTTCAAGATACCGCCGAACAATGTTCATTCATCGAATTTCAGCTAGACAGGGTTCATTGGAAGTTCGAGCCACTTCAGTAAGAGTTCCTACTTTAAGTTCCCAAGTAATGTATCTTAGAGTCGCGCGAAATTTGGGCATCAAAAACAAGAGCAATCGTAAAGCTATCTCGAAACTCCATCTCTTTTGAAGATTACAAAGAAATTGTCGATTTGTTTCATTAGCTTGAATACTGGCTCTATTTTCATAAACACTCCTCGAAGGATATGGAAGAAGAAACTGAAGTTTTAGTGGTATGGCACGGGAGCAACAACAGGAGCAACAATGGGCTCAATAACTGGAGTTGTGAATTGTGTTTATGACCTACCGGAGGTTTGGACGGGTGCGGTACTTTGTGAACAAGAAGGTGTCACTAGGTCCTTTGTCACCTCGGGTATTGGCTACACAACTGAAAAGTAGGAATTGGAGGTCCTAGATATGCAACACCGCTTCGGGTAGTTATACCCTTTTAAGTCTTCCTCTAGGGATAAGTCACTGTTTACCAGGGAGTGTCACCTGACCCTGAAGTAGTGAGCGGTATTGGCAGTTACAAACTTAGCCAACAGATCAATTCAGATTTGCCATTTATTGTTCAATTTGTTTGTTTCGATTTGCAATCTCGTCCCTGGTTTTGGAGGTTATTGTTGTCAAGTTTCTCATGATAGCATAATTAACCTTGACTTAGTTGTCACAATACTTCTTGGAGACACTTGTGTGTCTGAGGAACGTGGGGCTTATAAGTCTGGAACTGATTAACCTGGTGGTTCTATGAAGTTGATTCTGACTGAAATAGAGACTGATTAAAAAAAAAAAAAAAAAAATTATTTTTTATTACCACCTCTGATATTGGTTGAAAATTGCACTCACCGGTTAATGGTTAAAGTAATCCCCGAATTAAATTGTTAGACAATAAATAGCTTCAGATTTATCTGAAACGGGGTGGAAAAAACCTGGAGGACTAATATGATTTGCAACATTTGATGTCGGAAATATAGGAGCTTACATGTTGTAATTAGCTGCAGCGGACTTGTGACACATACTCATAAATGTTTGTCCCGATAAACTTTGCCATGAGTGCTGGACGTTTTTGGTGAGAATGGGGCACCACCACCAAGAAACACAACTTAGCTCAATGCTTTGACAGTGGCATGAGCTGGAGATGGGATGCAGAAAGCTTGGTTCTTCTTGTCTAAGAGCATGCTCGGTACAATTATCCTTAAGTTCAGCAACAGTCCAATGAAACAGCTTGGGGTGGAAGAGTTTGTACTTACCTTGGCAACAACTGCCCATAGCTCTGAGTTAGTAACGAACTTTGGAACTTGCACTCTGATGATTTTTAAACATCGCGAGGCATTTTGTCCAAAACGTTTCCACCTGCTGCGGATTTCAAAGAATCTTGATCATTAATGTTTCAAAGCAATTATATAATGTATCCAAAGTGATGCAATTCTGAGAATCCATGTGTGGACATGCCCAAGTAGATCATTGTGAAAACGATCCCAATCCTCAAAAAACGAATTCCTCGAACCTTTGCTGAAATCTGGTGATCTCATTGCGAAGATTCGGCGTTTTTAGAGGAGGGAAAAAATGTTTATGATTTGGATACAAGATCGTCCCAAGTTATGAATAGATCGAGGGGGTTCTATTTCAAGCCAAATTCGGGCTGCTCCCACGAAAGAGAAAGGAAAAAGCATAAGCTTAATCGTAAGCAATTGGAACATTTGAGACCCAATGTGGAGTTGAACTTTTGAAGTAACGATATACATGCGGGTCTTATTTTTCAAGACCGGAGAGAACTGTTTGTTCTGGACAAGATTGATTTAACCCATGCTTCAGGCTGCGGAAATAGTTATAGCCACAATATCAGGAATAAGGAATGCGTCCCTCGTACCCCTCCGTAGGGTGCTTGGAGGCAATTGAGCCATAGATCGAGTGTCTGCCATTTGCTCTACGGAAGGATCGTCCTGAAAAGGGTTATTCTATAACGAGAGGTACGATAATAACTGTCGGTCCTTACAGATGGAGGAGTGAAGATGCTCACGGACAGAGATCGAGTGCGTCATGCATAGAAAAATGGAAATAAAAAAAGAGAGAAGTTACACTAATTTTTTGGATTTTTGGATTAAATAAAATCACAATCTTTTTAAGAACGGACAAAGATAACAACATTAAGCCAAATAGAGTCGATCTTACTTACTATCTCTCAGAATGAAAAACTCACAGGTGAGTGAGAGTAGGGAATATGCGCTAAGCTGTATTATTACTCCTTCGAGTCGTAGATTCCTAGGAACAACCCCCTTATGACCCAACTTTATAGTTTGTTAATCAGAATGCGGTGCGCCCGTATATCGTAAGATGACACAGAAGGCAATTAAATCTTTGGTTACGATTGGGAACTCAATATTTTCACCGGAACTATTATGCAAATACCTCAGGTTGAGACTATTATATTTTTGGTATTTTACCAATTAGTGAATTTTAATTTTTATGGACAATTTTTTATATTTTTGATTTTTTTGGTTTTTTTAATTTTTATATGATATGTACTAATAAAAAGAAAAGAAAAATATTTTTGTGTTTTTTAATATGATATATTAATAATAAGACAAGTTCAGATCAAAGTCGGATAAAAATCGTAGCAAATGCCTCCCCGGCAGCGGCGCCAAAAATTGATTCGTCAAATAGTATATATATAAAATAACACAAATGCAAATCTCAACCAAATGCCCTTAACCAAGGCAAAAGGTCAAAATCTACACAAAGAGATTAAATATATAAGAATCAATTATAAAAAGATTCCGGAAGAGATATTCCCGGGTCGTATGTCCCAACGAGGCTGCAATTGAAAGTAATCCTGGTTTGATGAGAAATTGAATGATGGAGAATATATGATGGAAACACTGATATAATTACAACTAAAATTAATTAAATAAAACCTAATTTAATCTACGGGAAACAAATATAGGAAATGGGGATCTTAAAAACTACGGGAAACAAAATTAGTTATAGGGAAATCCTAAAATTAATTCTATACTAAAATACGGGGAACAGAATCAGGTATCGGGAAACCTAAATACTAAAAATTAAGAAAATAAATGATAAATTAAATTAAAAATCAAAATTAAATTCTAATTAACTTAATTTGAAAAATAAAGAAAACTAGAACTAAAACGGAGGTCGTTTGAATGTAAAACGAAAAGAAACGGTAAAACGCACCCGGTAAAACGGGTCTAAAACTGAAATTTAAGAAAAATTAAAGCCCTATACTAAATTTTATATTTTTCCTAGACACTAAATGACAAAAGAAAATTTTATAAAAAAGAAAAATATTTTTTTATTAATTTTTGGATTTTTTTATGAATTTTTAAAGATTAAAAACTAATTAAAACTAAGAAAATAGAAAAAGACAAAAAATAAAAGTTATAAAAATTCTGAAAAAATAAAATTAAATAAAGAAAAAGTTAACAATTCTAAAAATATAAAAATGCCCAAATTTTACTGTTTATATAAAAAGTAATTAAACTAATTAAAATTAAACCTAATTTAATTATTTAAATTAAATAAAACTAACTAAAGTTAACTGTTGGGACTAACAGTGAAAAGGACACAAGGACTAACGGGGAAACAACAAACTGACAAGGGGGACTAACAATTGTAACTATAAAAGAGAAATTTACACTAACAGTCCCTGAGGTGGAACCCGATTACAAAGTAGGTCCTAAGTGCTTATTATCAAAAAGCCAAAGAAGCAAACTTATAGAGGGGCTTAATGGCAACATTTTTCATAATAAGCACTATGTCTGAAATCCACTAAATAAGCCAGAAAATTAAGCTTTTGGACTGACAGAAACTAAATAAGCTTATGAGCTTATTTTTCTTTCTTATTGGGATATAAGCTAACAAAATAAGCTACAACTATGGGGGACAGATAAATAGGGAGAGGGGAGTCCTAAATATAAGCTATGGAAATCTAATAAGCCCTAAAATAAGCTGTCCTATTATTAAGCTTAAACTGACAGTTTTAAAAAAAAAGAAAAAGGCTACTATAAGCTACTTAAAGCTAACCTATAACAGGAGATAAGCTATAAATTTTAGGGGAAATAAAGGGCTACTATGGGCTAATGAAAACGCAATAAAATCCTAGTGCTTAATATCTAAATAAGCAAGAAAAGTGGCTGAGTTTAAGAGTCTATCACAATTGGAGCCAAACAGTGAAGCATAATTTCTTTTTACAGCTTAACTCAATAAGCCCCTATGGAGCTTTTTAGCCAACACAAAATCCAAACAGAGTAACAAATAGGCAAATTAGGTCTTATTATCAAGTATGAAGAGCTTAAGGGCATTTTAAACCGCTGAATATTGGGCCTAAAATGTGACAATTTACAAAATCATGCATACATACACACTTGACTTGGGCTTATGGTTATATGACAGAGCAAAGGGTTGGGTTTTTTTGCTAGAAACAACAACAATAAGCACAAAAATAGTGTGCTTAAGCTGCATAAGCAGCTTGAGTGGTTTAGCTCACTTTGGCTTATTGAAAATTTGACAGAATATAAAAGAAACCTAAAAACTTATTTTCAAACTAAAATTGGTGATTAAGGTGGCTTAATAAACCCCACACACTCAGCCAAAGTTGGCTGAGTGGTTACAACCCATGAAAAACCCCATATGACCCATTTTAAGACTAAACCAAACACCCCCTTAAATATAAAATACGTTTTTAAAATGCTTTTTAGTGAAGGGAAGGCTGACAGATGTGATTACTAGTAATGTTTACCCATTTTGACACAATCTTACACATGTTAAACAGAATTTAAAGAGCTTACTTGAACCTTAATAACTTGACAGTGATAATATAAAAATTTTTCAAAGTAAAAAGCTTAACTTTCATTAATATTCAAGAAATTACATAAAACTTTTAAAGTTGAACTGAATTACAATACTTGCTTAAAAAAAACTTAATTAAAACATTTAAACTAAAAAACAGGGTAAAAAGGGTGTGTTTGACTTCGGCTTGGTCTTGGCTCTTTTATACAAGTCCCAAGAGGTCTCTTTGGTCTTCACTTGTGCTTGTTGTGTGAGTGTGATGCTTCCCAAGCAATCCTAACCCTTCGTTTGCCTTGCATCATTCTCAGCCATGGATGGGGTGCTTCGGGTTGTGTGATTTTGCCAGGGGAGAGGTTATAGGGGCAATGGGTTGTGGGAAATGGGTATGGGTGAGCTGTGAGTGGTACTTGGGATAGTGGTATTGCAAGAAAACAGTGGGAGAGGGGGGTTTGAGTTTTGGCGGGTAAGGGGTTTGGGTACAGGGATGGTACGCAGGTTTAAATGAAAGTTTTGGAAATGATGCACTTTTGACCCCTCATGTTTGGTTCTCTTTTCATTTTCTTTTGGCCCGAAAATTCAGTTATAATGAAGTTTGGAAAGTGACCAATATGGTCCCTGCGTTTTATAACTAAAAGAAATAAAAGAGGTTTTGATAAATTGCAAAAATGGCCCTTGTGTTTTATTTATAAAAAGAAAACTGCCATTTGGCAGTTTTAGTCCTTCTCTTTATTTTACCACTTTTCTTTTATAAAACACTTTAAAAAATGACAACTTTAGTCCCTAAAGTTTTGTAAAAAGGATTAATGGGCAATTTGAATGGGCTTTGGGATTGTAGTGGTGGCTTTTGTACATAATTGGGCCCAATGGAGTGTCTGGGCCCAAAAAGGTTTTAGTTTTGGTATTGGCTTTTTCAAGCCCAATAAGGTTTATGAATGTGAATTATGTGTACAATGGCATTGAGATCAGTAAACTGGGCTAGGAATTGGGCTTACAAAGTTCATCACCGTCTTTGTCAAATGCACACAAAAGGGCAGTTAGAACATTGATTGATGCCCATTTGGTCCTTCACAGTCCTTCATAATTATACAAATGGGCCAACCCCGGCCCCTCAGAAAGGTTTAAGATTGCATTCAATAGTATTCTTCATTTTCCGGCCTCCGGTTTGACTGCTGATTCTCTGTATGACTCAGACTTTGGCATTATTTTTGGACTTTGGCCTTGATTTTTGCACATCATTTCCATTCCATGCCATGTTTTTGTCAATTTGTCTTGGATTATCTGTCTTTTTGTTGAAATCCACTTCCTGCACAAATACAAATGCAAAACAAACATATATTTGGCAAGTTTTTTAGTCTGTTATTTGTGTCATTTAAGCTCGTTTGGAGTAAAAGATATGTGATTGGTAATATAAGCACTAATCATTAACAACACTCAATCCCTTAAAACAGTTTGATTTTCAAATATTTGTGCCTTAAACCTTTTTGCACACTCAAATCTTCACAATATTAAAAACAACCTTTTTAACTAACAGTACTTTCAACAAGGTACTGTTTGTTTTAAACTAGCAGTACTTTGAACAAAGTACTGCTTGTTCACAGTTAAATCTTTTTATCAAAATAAGATATATATAAAAAGAAAATTTTGATAAATCATACCAGTTGTTTAAGGATTGTCACCATCTTCAGTTGTCCACAAAATGAACAGATGTATCAAAGTTAATTGCCTATCTCACTAACATCTCAACTACCATTCCATGATCCGCTCCTTATCATCAACTCTCTAATAGAGGATATCGATTCTCTCAGCCAGCATATTGAATCATATGTGCCAACCTCTAAGACTCAAGTAGTATGCACCAGATGATTCATTAAGTCTCCACATCTGAATTTTCCCAATCTTCTTGGTTCTTCCAGAAGTCATCAACACTCGTATTCATGAGATTCCAAATAAGTTGTAAGGATCACCTAGAAGTAACAAAACCAAACCGGTTGAGGAAATGTTGCTCAAAAATAGCTTTGAACAACCCTAAATAGATGTAGTAAATCCAGTCTATCAAGATTAAGTAGTATCTCCCAAAAGTGTCAAAAGCCCTGAAATGAATTAATTGCTCTGTGAATAATGAGATAATGTCCAACGGGTGAATTCAATAACCTGAGCTCTGAAATCATGGAGATTCCATCTAGTGACTCTTTAACCTTGTGCACTCTTTCAAAATCTACAATCCTAAGATAGTTCCTAATCTCATCAACAGTCTCCGTCCTCAACTTAAGCTACTTTGATGTTTTTCTTCAGAATTTGTAGCTATCCTTTCCATAAAAGTCTTTTTGTTCCTCTATTCTTTCAACATTCCCTTCTATTCTCTGAGCCATTGGAATAAAATCTTTGAAGGAAGGACTTTAATAGATCCTTGAACTTTGTCATACAATTCCTTCATCGTTGGATACTTGAGTTTTTATGCAAATCTTGTATGCCTTACCTTTTAAGAAATTCATCAACTTGATTTCATTCTTGAGCAAGAGAGGTAATCCTTTGGCTTTTGCTTTCTTCAATCTACCAACTTTTTCTTTCTTCTTCTGCATCCCATTCAGCTTGAATCTTTAGCAACCTCCTCATCATTCGAATTCCTCCAAGCCCTGATTTGTGTTTGTAAGAGTTTAATACTTTCTTTTTGGGTTCTTCTACCAAGATCCTTTGCACTTTATCCTATATCGGTGTCAGTATCTTGAGATGGTTTGTTGAGTTGAGAGTTGAAGGACCAGTAATGCTTAACTTCTTGGTCATAATATCATGCAAGAACCTTCATCAACCTTAAACTGTTCTTCAGGCTCTATATTTTGAGTTGGACGGATTGGGCTTGAAGGACCTGCTTCATCATCAAAAATTAAGGGTCCTTGGAGTGATAGTACTCTGTCGAGCAGTACTTTGAAATGTCTCCAAATCCAATTCTTCAGTGTCTCCACACTTTACAATAGACTGTCCTCTCTCTCAACATAGAATTTCTTTAGTTTCATCACTCTTTCTTTCTAATGCTTCTGTTTCATCGCTTTTTCTTTCAATGTCAGGAGTAACAGCAGCATCTTTATCAACAATATCTTCAAAGAAAGGATCTGCTGTATAATCATCTTGAACATAGTGCTCTTCAGACAAAGTACCTTCTTCCTTATTCCTCCCCAATTTGACTGAAGACATTTTCTTCTTTTGCTTCTTTCTTCGCCTCTTTTGCTTCGCAAGGTGCTGACTTTCTACCCAAAAAGCGTGATGTTTAACCACTGGAGCTACCACCTTTGATAGGTTCTTGAGTTTGGCCTTGAGCTTGCGAATTAGTTTGGCTTGAGAAAGGGTTTGCTTCTTGAGTCTCCTAACTTCCCTGTTTAAAGCATATAGATCCAAAAGTCCCTCATCTCCTCCAGATGTTTGAACGCTCTTGGGCGTAATAAATCATTGGGAGATTTTGAAATATCAGCAGCACCGTGAGGTTCAGCCGTACCTTGGAAGTCAGCAGTACCTTGTACCTCAGCAGTCCCTTGAGAGTTAGCAGTACCTGGAACTTCAGCAGTCTTTTGAGAGGTATCAGTACCTTGAACTTCAGCAGTCCCATTGTTGAACACTAGCCATAAGCAGCACTTTGATCAGGGTACCTTGAGCAACTGTGAGCATCCCTAGAATGAGACCTAGTACTATGTTGCTCCTCTACTGCTAAAGCTGTTACAACCTCTAACAAATGTATGGAGTCAATGGTGAGTAAATCTTACAAGAGAACTTTAGGACTATGTTTCCTCATAAATTGAAGATCTATAGAGGAGAGTGTAACTGAAGGTATTAAAATCCTGAGGTCTTGCTACTCCCTCTAATTGCTTGTTCAAGAACAGTTGAATGAACCTAGGATACATAAGAAAAGGTGTCCTATTTGAAATATGTCCTAGCATTCCATGCAGAATCATCAAAGAAAAATTGAACTTCTGATTTGTTGCTAATCCTACTAGGGCAGAGGCGATGTTGGTTCCAAATTGCTCCCATGAGGTACTCTTAGGACTAAGACAGCAAAAGAAATACATGAACTAAATACTTCCACTGTGGGCTAAATAAAGGTTTAGAGAAAGTGAGTTGTGCTAAATTACCCTCGTAGCCAATATCTCTGAGTACGTCCCAAATAACTTGCTTAGGAAAGCAATCTACACCGTGTGCATCATCAAAGAGTAGGTCAGCCCGAATGGTTTCTTCAGAAATCAAAATCTTTTTGCCAGCTACCACGGCGCGAATATGTGGTACATCATTGATCACTCTGAGAGATGCGGTAGCCCAAAATTGTTGAAGCCATGGACCGAATTTAGGATCAGGATCAACTAACAACGTGAGTAGTTAATTGAGCCATCCAGTGAGATAATCAGATGAATTTATAAAAAATCAGCATTCTGCGCTGTCTTCTCCACACAAGCGATCATGTTGTGTTTGTTACAAGTGCGAATATTTGCCATTTGAAAAGAGATTGATGTGCGTCAGAGGTTGTAATTAAAAATTTGTGAGATAAAATGAGAGAAAAATGCAAATTCAGTTGAGTAATTTATAGTTGCGTTGGATAACATAAAGTTACCGTTTAAATACGTTTTTTAGCGCAAAAACGGAATTTTTGACCGTTGGCCGAGACTTTAGAAATTACTTAGTTGTCTATGCAAGTACTTCGAAGAACAAGCATACTTTGAGATGCGAAGCAGTACTTTTCAACTTAAAAAAGATTCCAACTCAATTTGTCAACCAACAAACTTGCAACATTGGCAAATTATCTCTACAAAACATTAACACCCCCCTCCCCCACTCCCGCCCCCCACCAACAATCATTCGAAAATCTCCCCACAAAATGTAGCAACAGAGCTTCCAAAGATCTTTTTCTAAACCAAAATAATACTTTAACATGAGCACCAGTACTTTACATGTGACCTCCCCTCAAATGAGGCTATGGGTTCATCATCCCAATAAGTTTACCCACCAAAAAGATAAATCTTGCTAAGTCAAAGCCCTTTGTGAGTAAATCTGCTACAATGTCATCAGTGTGAACTTTGACCAACATTAATGAGCCTTTGCACAAACAATCTCGAAGAAGTGATGCGAATCTGAATATGCCTTAGGTCTTTTGATTGGAAAACAGGATTCTTCACAATGCAAATGGTACTTCTCATTGTCTATATGGAATTCAGTGTTCATTAAGTTAAATCCATAATCAAGCAGTTATTTGCAACCAAAGTACCGTAGCACAACAACATGCAGCTGCTACATATTCTGCTTCTGATAGGAGATAGCCACAATTGTTTTTTTCTTGCATGCCAAGCAAGACCAGTCTTCATCCAAGATATTGACATCCACCAGAAGTTGAATCGTCTACATGTATTGTCCCCCAGCATAGTCACAGTCCGAAAATAGCTTCAAATGAAAAGGAGAGTCATAGGATACCATAAACCCAATTTGGTTGATGTTATGAGGTACCTAAATAAACATTATTGACAGCATGCAAGATGAGAAAACCATTGGAGTGACTTTGAAATCGTGCATACAACAAACAGCAAACATTATGGTCTGTTCTTGAAGTAAAAAAAAAAAAAAAGTTAAGTACAAGAGACACCCAATCAATGACCTATAAAGTTGTACATCAACATTTTTCTTCACCTATCATCTATTTCTAGAGATTTCTGAGCTTCATGGGGGAGGATGCTGGGCATAATGGTTCTAAAAGTACCAAATTTGTTGAGAATGTCTTTCACATATTTGTCTTGACTTAGAAAAATACCAGCAGAAGTTTGCTTGACTTGAAGCCCCAAAAAGAAAGTGAGTTCACCCATGGAACTCATCTTGAATTCCTTTTGCATAAGATCTTCAAAATCCTTCACCATAGAAGACTTGGTTGATCCAAAAATGATATCATCAACAAACCTGAAACTAACATGATATCTCTTCTATCCTTCTTAATGAACAGAGTTTTGTCAATAGCCCCTCTCCTATATCCATGCTTCAAAAGAAAAGTGGAAAGTCTTTCATACCATGCTCTTGGGGCTTGATGCAGGCCATAAAGTGCCTTGACAACTCTGTAGACCTTGTTTGGATGCGAAGGATCTTCAAAACCTGGAGGTTGTTTAACATACACTTCTTCTGTGATGTTGCCATATAAGAATGCACTTTTGACATCCATCTGATAGACAGTGAAGCCCATGAAAGATGCAAATGCCAAAAAGAGTCTGATTGCTTCAATTCTAGCAACTGGTGCAAACACTTCATCATAATCCACACCTTCAATGCTTTGTCAGTACCCTTGTCAACTAGTCTGCTTTGTACTGATAAAGTACCCCGTATACACTCTCTTGTTCTAAAAACCCATTATATTTCCAAGCACTCTCATGCCATCCTCGGTCAAGTCACATAACACCCATACCTCTTTGTAGTCTAGAATAGAAGCAGATCTTCTTGCATCGCTTCAACCCAACTTTCATCGCTAAAGCATTGAGAGACCTATCTTGGTTCCTATGAGATAAGAAACAAGCAAACAGGCAGGTCTGCTGATCTTTGTGGTTAGTTCTGTTTTGTTTGTATATAAAGGACAGCAATGCTTGATGTTGGTTAGAAGTACTGTCTTTAAGCTTTCTTCTTCTTTGAACCCCGGCAATACTTTTGCCAATAATCTGACTTTGAGGATGAATCTTATGAATTCTAAGTGTAGGAGTAGAGGTGACATCAATGGTAGGATCCATGTTGTTGTAGGAAAACGTCAACTGTAATGTTGGTGAGCTCGTAGGTTTGAAGAAACCAAGTTGTTGTGCCTATATTTCAAACAATTGGACAATTGTGCAATATGACAGTGAATATATGCAAATACAATCAAACCCATGACTTAGCATCCCCGCTAATCATGTATCATGACCTAGCATCCCCGCTAGTCATCAATCCAGCATATACCAATGCTCTTGGGGTCGCAACTTCGAGGTTATATGCACCTAACGACCTCCCAGTACTAGAGCATTTACATAGGGCAACCTTTCACAAACATAGCAAATCCTTGCTAATCATACCTTGCCATGCACCTCGATGCATGCAAGAACAATCATACCACATAATATTCACATAGCAGTCATAAGCACATAAATTGTCCTAAAAACAAAACCACATTTCGCACAGTTCAGAAAAAACAGTTCAAAACAAATTTGAGTATCATTTTCCCCCAATAGAAAATATTTAAAAAGTGGGGCTACGAGAACTCACCTCAAGCAACAAACTCAATATCACATAGGCAAATGCAACGACCTAGTCCAATTAATGTTCCACTTAGACATTTATTCCCAAAACAGTTTTTAGGTTTGATGCATAGAGTTCAGATGCATGTTGTACGGTTATCCTTAACGTTTTAGTGGTGTGATGGTTGACGACTTAACTTCATAAGATAACATACTTCAACTCCTACCTTAGGGACATCCAAAAGGTCTCATGAAACTGATGTTAGGAGATCTTCCCATCAAAATTTCATAAGGAGTCTTCATTTGAGGTTTAGTCACCAAAACTCTATTAAGCACATAGCAAGCAGTATTGACTGCTTCAGCCCAAAATTGAATAGGTAAAAGAGAGTCTGCTAGCATAGTTCTAGCAGCTTCAATGAGAGTCCTATTCTTTCTTTCGGCAACTCCATTTTGCTGAGGAGTCCTTGCAATGCTATATTCTCTCTTGATTCCTTTCTTGGCACAAAACTCATTCATTAGTTGATTCTTGAACTCTGTTCCATGGTCACACCTGATGGTCTTCACTTTATGTCTTAGCTTGTTTTCTAACCCCACGATCAAATCATGAAGCATATCATATGTCTCATCCTTGTAAGCCAAGAAAAACACCCAACTGAATTTGCTACAATCATCAGTGACCACCAAGCAGTACTTTCATTTACTTGAGCAGTACCTTCATGAACTTCTTCAGTACCTTCAAACACTTCAGCAGTACCTTCATTCTTCATAGAGATCATGTTCTTCAAAAACCTTGTAGATCCTAGATCAAGAGCCCCATGGCTCTGATACCAATTGATAAGATCGTTTAAAACCCATCTAGGATCGTTTTACCAATAACAATTGTAGCAATTATGCACAGCGGAATTAAACAAACACAATTGTTATTGAACAAGGTGTAACACCCCCAAATTGGGTCGCAGCGGAATAAGGGTCCGGGGCGTGTTACTTCAAGATCAATAGCACAAGATATCAAAAGTAAACACAACTTAGCTCAACTGCTTTGACAGGTGCAGGAGCTGGAGATGGAGCAGAAGCTTGGTTCTTCTTGTCTAAGAGCAATGCTCGGACAATATCCTTAAGTTCAGCAACACTCAGATGTAAACCGATTGGGTGAGAGTTTGTACTGTTTCCTTGGCAACAACTCGGCCTTAGCTCGGGTTTGAGAACCTTGGACTTGCTCTCGATGATTTAAACATACTCGCGAGGATTGTGTCCAAAAAGTTTCCACTGCTGCGGGTCAATGAATCTTGATCATTAATGTTCAGCTTATAGAATTGTATCAAGGTTGATGGCAATTCCTGAGAATCCATGGTGTGACATGCATCTAAGTAGATCATTGGAATACGATTCAAGCCTCATTAAAGCGATTCAATCGAACCTCTGTGTATCTTGTTTGATTTCATTGCGAAGATTCGTTCGTTTTAGAAGGAGGGAAGTACTGATGATGAATTTTGAGATTACAAGATCGTCCCAAGTTTGATTGGATCGAGGGGTTCTTTTTCTAGCCTTATTCGGGCTGCTCCCTCGATAGAGATCGGAAAAGCATAAGCTTAATCGTAGCAATTGGAACATTGGGGACCCTCATTGTGGAGGTGATCTTGTTGAAGTAACGGATATGAGCATGCGGGTCTTCTTTGTCATGACCGAAGAACTGTTTGTTCTGGACAAGATTGATTAACCCATGCTTCAGCTCGAAATTGTTTGCCACAATTTCAGGAATAAGGATTGGAGTCCTGTACCCTCGGTGGGTGTTGCTTGGAGCAATTGAGCCATAGTTCGCAGTGTTCTGCCTTGGTCTTCGTCGGGATCTTCCTGAAATGGGTATTCTATACGAAGAGGTTCGATAACAACTGGCGTTCCTTCTGGTGGAGGAGGTCGCGGCTCACGAGACTGAGATCGAGTGCGCATGCACAAAATGGAAATAAATAAATAAAAAAGTTACACTAATAATTTTTTTTTTTTTGGATTTTTTGGATTTAAAATATATTCACAGTTTATTTTAAACTGGTGAGAGATAGAACTAACTTAGACAATAATCAATCTTACTTCACACGGTAGATCTCAGATATGAAAAACGCACAGGTGAAGCGGAGGAGGTAGAATAGCGCGAAGCTTATTTCTTCCTTTGGGTGTAAGTTCTAGGAACAACCCTCCTTAAAACCCACTTTTATAGTTTGTTAATCAGATGAGGTGAACGCCGCTTAATATCGTAAGTGACACAGAAGGACATGTTTTAAATATTTGTTTCGATGGGAACTCTAGTAGTTTCACGGAAACTTTTTATGATAATACTCAGTGGAGAATATTATATTTTGGTATTTTACCAATTAGTGAATTTTAAATTTTTATGGAAAAATTTTTTTTTATTTTTTTGATTGATTTTTTTTTTGATTTTTTTTTTGATTTTTTTTTTTTTTTTGATTTTTATTTTTTTTGATTTTTATATGATATGTAAAAAGAAAAGAAAATTTTTGTTATGTTTTTTAAAATATGATTATATTAATATAATAAGGACAACGTTCAGATTAATGTCGGATAGAAATCGTTAGCAAATGACTCCCTGGCTGCCGGCGCCAAAAATTGATTCGTTGACGGTATATATATAAAATAACTCAAATGCAAATCCTGACCGAATGCCCTTGACCAAGGCAAAAGGTCAAGACCTACTTAGAAATAAAATATATAAGAATCAAATCAATAATAAAAAGATTCCGGAAGAGATATTCCCGGGTCGTATGTCCCAACGAGGCTGCAATTGAATTTATCATGTTTGATGAGAAATTGAATGATGGAACACTGATATAATTTATAACACTAAAGTTAATTTAAATAAAACCGAATTTAATCTACTGGAACAAGTATAGGAAATGCGGGATCTTAAAACTACGGATACAAATTAGTTATAAGGAAATCCTAAAATTAAATTTATACTAAAATACGGGGAACAGAATCAGGTATCGGAAACCCTAAATACTAAAAATTAAGAAAATAAATGCTAAATTAAATTAAAAATCAAAATTAAATTCTAATTAACTTAACTTGAAAAATAAAGAAAACTAGAACTAAAACGGAGGTCGTTTGAATGCTAAACGAAAAGAAACGGTAAAACGCACCCGGTAAAAACGGGTCTAAGACTGAAATTTAAGAAAAATAAAGCCTATAATAAATTTTATATTTTTCCTAGACACTAAATGACAAAAGAAAATTTTATAAAAAAGAAAAATATTTTTTTATTAATTTTTGAATTTTTTATGAATTTTTAAAGATTAAAAACTAATTAAAACTTTGAAATAGAAAAAGACAAGAATAAAGTTATTAAAAATTCTGAAAAAAATAAAAATATTAATGAAAAAATTAACAAATCTTAAAAATTATAAAAAATGCCCAAAATCTTATTGTATAAATTAAAAGTAATTATAACTACATTTAATTTAAACCTAATTTATATTAATTAAATTAATATAAAATAACTGTGTTATCTATTAAGGGTACTAACAGTGAATAGGACACATGGACTAAAAAGGGTAACAGGCTAGTAACATAGGGAACTAACAATGTTAACTAGAAAAGACAAATTTCACAAATGGTCCCTGAAGTGGACCACGATTACAGGTGGTCCAAACGGTGCCTTATAGACAAAAAGCTAAAGAAGCAAAGCTGTTAAGGGGCTTGAGGGGAACAACTTTTGTAAAAGCACTTATGCTTTTAGCTCACTGAATAAGCTAGAAAAGTGAGCTTTTGGACTGCAAAAGCTTAAATAAGCTTATGAGCTTATTTTTCTTTCCTTTTGGGTTTTAAGCCAACAAATAAGCTAGAAAACTATGGGGGACAGTTAATAGGGATAGGGAGTCTACAATAAGCTAGGCAAACTAGAATAAGCCTTAAAATAAGCTAGAAATGATTTAAGCTAGTTTGACAGTTTTAAAAGAAAACAGAAAAAATGGAACTTTAAGCCTAGAATAAGCTAAGCTAAAGGGGGAAATAAGCTATGAGATTTTGGGGAATTAAAGGGCTACCTATAAGCTACAAAGAAAAGCAAAAAGATCCTAAGGCTTAATACAAAATAAGCTATAAAAAAGGGGCTGAAAATGGTGTCTAGCACCAGGGGAGGGCAACACAGTGAGCTTATTGGCTTTTTGAGCTTATGCAATAAGCTCTCAAGGGCTTTTTAGTCAAAACAAACCTCAAACAGATTAAAAAGGGTGGTAAATGAGCTTATTTTCAAAATATTAGCTATTAAGGTGAGTTTAAACAAGCTGATAATGGGGCTTAAACTTGAGGGTTCTTAAAAAAAAATGCAAAGCCAAAATTTTGACTTATTTTGTCAAAGTAAAAGGGACAGAAAAAGGGCTTGGTTAAAGTGGCTAGAAACAACACAACAAGCACACAAAGAGTGTGTTTAAGCTGCATAAGCAGCTTAAGCCTTTAAGCTCAAGTTTGCTTATTCAAATTTTGACAGAAACCAAAAGGGAACAAAAAACTTATTTTGACACTAAAAGTAGGGATTAAAGTGGCCTAATGAAGCCCACACACTCAGCCAAAGTTGGCTGAGTGAGCTTGACCCATGGCAACAACCATTTTACCCATTTTCATGCTAACCAAACACCCCCCTTATTTTCTAAAAAATCGAATTTTTTAACTGATTTTGGTGAAATAAGGCTAAGAAAAATGTTCACAAGTGAGGTTTAATCACTTTAAAACACTTTTACACAAGTTTAAACAGGATTTAAACAACTTAATTCATATTTCAAATTTTAACAAATGCAATAACACAAAAACTCTTTATCTTTTATTAAAACTGGAACTAATACAACATAAACTTAAAAAGAAACTGAGTACAATAATTTAAATGCAAACTTAAGTAAAATTGTATACTAAGAAAAATAAAAACGGGAATTTTTTTCTTTTGCTTGTTCTCTTCTTCTTTTATTAGAGATGCTTAGAGTCTTCACTTGGCTTGGGATGTGTTTGTTGTGAGAGTAGGACACTTCCTAAGCAATCCTAGCCCTTGGTTTCCTTTCTAGCATTCTCAGCCATGGATGGGGGGTACGGGGTTGAGTGTTTTCCAAGTGGGAGGGGGTTATAGGTGCAGGGTAAGTGGGGAAAGGAGAGGGAGTAGAGTAGGAAAGTGTACTAGGAGGAGGGTTGTTTTGGCTTGAAACCGTGGGGAAAGGGTGGTATGGTTTTGGCGCGAAGGCTGGTGTGACAGGGGTGGGTTGCAGGGTTTAAAAGGGATCTTTGGAGAAGAGGCAATAATGGCCCTTACACTTTCTTCTCTTTTCATTTTGTTTTAAGTCGAATATTAAGTTTATAAAAGAAGTTTAGAAAGTGCAGTTTGGCCCCTTGTTGGTTTATTAACAAAAGATTTTAAAAGGTTTGGAAATATGATGAAATGGTCCCTGCTGTTTTATAACCTAAAAAAGTTTTGAAAATTTTCAAAAACTAGTCCTTGTGTTTTTATTAAACCATTTCCTAAAATAACTTTTTAAACTTGGCATTGTGGCCCCTTTTCTTTATTTTTTTCATTTTTCTTTTATAAAAAACTTTTTAAAAATGACAACTTTAGTCCCTAAAGTTTTGTAAAAAAGGATTTTGGGCTTTTGTTGGGCTTGGGCTTTTATTGGGCTTTTGGGCCCAATAAGGTACAGGTTTGGTTATTGGGCTTTGTGTGTACAATGGCTGAGATTGGCTGTAACTGGGCTAGGATTGGGCCTTCAAAGTCTTCACAGTCTTTGTCAAATGCATACAAATGGGCTGTTGTAATTGATTGAGGGCCCATTTGGTCTTCACAGTCTTTATAATTATACTGTTGGGCTTTCCCGGCCCATCAGATGGGTTAAGATTGCATCCAATAGTATTCTTCAGTTCCGGCTCCGGTTTGACTGTTGATTCTTCAGTATTGACTCTGACTTTGGCATTTTTGGACTTTGGCCTTGATTTTGCACAGTCTTTTCCATTCCATGCTCAGTTTTGTCATTTTGGCTTGGTTTTCTGTCTTTTTGATGATATCCACTTCCTGTACAATACAAATGCAAAACAAACATATATTTGGCAGTTTTTGTCTGTTTTTGGTCATTTAAGCTCGTTTTTAGAGGTAAAAGATATGTGTAATTAAGCACTTATCAGGATGCATCACAATACACAACAAAGTCTTCGCTTCCTTGGGTAGTGATAATATTGGCGCACTATACAATTTCAGCTTTAATGTTTGA
>BQNB010087311.1:0-27952 GCA_026074375.1 Tanacetum coccineum
AAGATAGGAGAGGAGGGTACTGATGAGGATGAGGGCCATGGTTTAGATGACGAGGGTCATGGTTTAGATGATGAGAGTCATAGTGTGGAAAGTGATGGACTTGGTTTAGAGGTGAAGGAGGAGGTTGTACCTGAGGGTCAGCAGCGGGCAGTTCTGGTTGTGGGGGCAACCGCAAGCGTGCCTTTAGGACTTGGGTATGGGGCGTTGAGGCGTCAAGAGTTAGCAGTAGAGAAGGATCAGGTATACAGTACATTTGAGATAGGACATGGTTCTGGATCTATACCAGAGCCTGAGAGACCAGAGAGAGTGTTGGCACTTAGGCAGCCCACACTCACTACATTGATAGACTCAGAGGACGGTATAGCTTACATTGATATTCCTGCTTATCCACCACCCGCACCACCCGCTCAGACACCGCCATCACCCGAGTAGTCGTCTGGTTCACTTCTTGTTTCTCCAGCACCTTCTGTCGTCCCTTCACCTATTTCATCACCCATGATATCACTGACCGTCCCATCACCTATAGCTTCACCAGTGACCACCCCGACAGCCACCATATCGGTAGATGAGGATCAGTTTTTAGAGGTAGGGGTACAATTAGAGCTTTATGGGAGCATACTTCATGATCACACTCAGCGTTTGGACGCGCTGCCACCTACTCTATTTGCGGATATTGATAGGGATGTGAGAGAGTTGTACACTAGGTCAGGAGTGGTTAGAGACAAGATCTTCTTGCAGAGGTACAGGTTTAGGAGTTTTGAGCGCGAGTAGGAGAGGACTGTCGTAGCGTTTGGAGCTTTATGGAGGCCCGTACTGGCATTAGAGGCATGGGCAGGACATGTTGACACCTAGTTGGCAGATATGTCACGTGATATGTATGCTGACCATAGATTGATTCATGACATGTTAGTGCAGTAGGCCGCTATGCATCGTGAGCTTCAAGAGATGAGAGGTCATGTTATTGCTTTAGAGCAGGAGAGGGATCATAGAGAGTAGTAGGATGTATAGATACTAGTTTGGATTTTTTTATAACACTAAATTGAGTAGCATTAGTTAGTGTCAGATCTAAGTAGGTAGTCGATTTGTGATAGTTATGAACTGATTAGTATCAGTCGGTAGTTGACTCTTGTGGAAATCATAGTTATTATGGTAAAAGGATGATTTATACGGAAATTTTGAAAGAGTAATGAATGGTAGTATTCGTATTTTATCTTGGATAGATAGATATGCCCAGTGCTTGCGAGCACGGTTACCATGTGTTATTCATGAGCTTGAAACATATTCAAGTTGCTTGACTTTACTGATACGATAGAAGGTTAAGTAGTTAAGTGGAACACCGTGAGGTCACGGGAGACTTGATAAAGTTGTAGTGAATAAGTTTAAATTCAAACTACCTTCCTTTTTAAGGAATGGTAAGATTTTGAATAATGTCATAGCCTTCCTAGGAAAATGGAACCTAGAGCACTCAACCAAGTAGGGTTTGCTTAGGAGAGTTTGAGTAGATGTTGGTAAGTAAACCATGGACTGTTTTAAAGGAGTAAAATGTGAGTTGTTTTATGTGAGACTGATGTGATGTCGTGTAAGGTCAATTTATTGATTACTAAGTTTTAAATTTATATTTAGCCGACTTATCCTAAAACAACACTTTAACGGGCAGTGTACCCGATCGGGTGGAGTTTCGTGGTAAGTAGGGTGTCGAACACTAAGAGCGAGGTTGTTAACCTTATAATCTATTAGTAATTTAATTACTCTAATTAAGTTAATCCTAATTACTTGTTAAACCTATGCTATATACGCTTCAAACGGATATAGGGGGTTTTCAGCCTGAGAGACTAGCATAGGTTTTATGGTGACAATAATCAATTCTAAACACAATAAACATGCAAGAAAACAATCAGAAGATAAAAGAGTGGTACAAGCCAAATAATAGAAAACTGTATTAGCCATATTAAATCCGATTAAATGTTGGTTTGTTTATTTAGTGCAACGATTTCTTATCTCGAAGCGGCATATCATTCTTAAGACTTAGGCGGGACATCATCCTAAGACCTAGACACGTTGAAACCTGTCACAATTAACGCATCCGCATAAAGCATCCTTTAGTTTAATTATAATATATCTAAGGATTATAACAATAGTTGTAACACCCCCAAAATGGGTCGTAGCAGAATAAGGATATTCGAGGCGTGTTACTTCTCAGATCAATAGCATAAGATATATAAAAACGACAAAAAGTCATATAAAATGATACATTAGATTTGATAAAAGACTTGTTACACAAATCATGCATCTTTACTTGTTCAGTGTTTGATATTACAAAGATTGACAGTACATTTCCCAAAACGTATTACATCCAAATCTTTAGCGTGATAACCAAAAGTTTCACCAATGTATCCCTGGCACCTCGTGCCTATTGCCCACCTGAAAACATTGCGTTAAAACGTCAACAAAAATGTGGGTGAATTCATAGGTTAGTAAATTATAATATGTAGGACCGCAAGACTTTCCCCGTGATAATGCAACAGATGCAGACATCACAAAATCCAATTACATTTTCCTAAGCTCATGACACTGAAGCTCGACAATTATATTCGTAATAATAAATATTGCTATTCTGCCAGATCAGATGTTCAACCCTAAACATCCCAAATCCGACATGCTATAATGTTCGTTCCCGGTGATAGCTAATCACCCGAACGGGGAGGTAAATCCCAAATAGATCTATTCATAACATTTGCGCTCACATAATGTAATTCACAACTACATCTATGCAATTGACAGTTCATGATAATGGGCCCAACTTGGGTTATCGCTACTTAGACAAACACGTAATCAATATAAAATATACACTTGCGTCCAATTTATAAAACAAAGCATGTTTAAACCCCAAAGTTATAAATCATTGAAATCGTAAAAATGTGGGCTATGAACTCACCTCGAGTACTGATAATCCAAATATCACAGATAGCACATCACGTAAATGATCGAAAGCAACCTAAATTTACATAGGTCGTATAAGCACTAATCGCTTTGATTACTAACATTCATATACAAGTCTATGTTAGGTTAAAATCCATACTATTCGCTCGGCTATCATAATTTAAGAGGTCATGTAGTGACGTATGAGGAGCTAGGACACTTTAAATCGTAAATCCAACAACTCGTCGATACGCCACCCCGAAGAGGCCTCATTATGAAACTCCCTAGTAATATAGTACTTTGATAACCACACATAATTCTATATAGCTTCATCACCGTCTATTTGTAATTTAGAAATCGTTGTTATAGAGTGAAAACGTTTATAATTATCATTTTAGTAAAACTAGCATAACTTTCCCGTTTTAAACCCGTTTCTCGCGTTTCTTACGTCCATGTCTTCGTATTGAGATGATGTATAAAAATATTACATTTTTATATTTTATAACCTTATGATGAACAGTACTTTCACTGTTCATCACGTTTTATAAATTTAATTGTCGTAATACCCGTAAATGCAATAACATGTTCGTTTTAATCTCGATTTTAGCGATTCCTTCGACCACGTCTTTGTTATCAAAATTATCACATTTTTAATAAGTGGGTACTGCGATGAACAGTAATTTTTACTGTTCATAGTTTATAAAATTACTTTTATAAACTCGAATTATCGTAAACGTCGTATTTTATTCGTTTTAGCTCCGTTTTTAATAATTATTTCGAGCACGTTCTCGTAATTGAAAGTTCTATTTATTTATGAAGTTTACAAAAATTAATGTTTCTGTCATGAATAGTAACTTTTATAAAAATAGTTTTATAAAAGTATTTATTGTCGTAAACTCGCGTAATTCATAACTCTTTCGTTATTAATTGAAAAATTACGATTCTTATTATTTTGGAATCCTAAAAATATGTACAATCTGTGAAAAATACTAAACTTTCTGTTTTAGAAGTATTTTATAACTTGCTTTTATAAAGTTTATTTTATAAACCGGTATTAACGTAAATCGTGTTTTTATCGTAACTTCTTCGTTATTAATCCGTTTTTTGAGTTTCTTACCTTTTTGGAATCGTCATGAGACGTATTATTTTTATAAAATGTCAAACCCACTGTTAGAAATTCGAAATCCAAACAGCCCCTTTATGTTTAATATGTATACTTTTATATAAAGCTTGTTTTATGTACTTTTTACTTTTGTAAATTACCACAAGTATTTTATACCAAGTATATTATATGTCTTACATATAAATATGTCCATTAGTCCACATATTGTCCAAATGTCCAAGTTAACAAGATTTACAAGTTATTAACATCACATGAAAACATAACTTTCCTTAAGTACTTTAAAAACCCTAATTTGTACATATACATTTTTATACTTAACCAACATGGTACATCACTTATACTTCTATTATATCATAATATTAACAACATCATAACATATGTAAAAGCGTGCAAAATGATAATCAAAAGTAAAAACTCTTTTTACATGTTTAAAAGTCCTAAATGGTGATTTTTGCTATAAAGAACTAACATATGCATATAAGGATAAATGTAAGAACATAAAAGGTTTTAGTTGACCTTCTTATGATGTATGATGATGAGAAATATAATCAAAACCCTTGTTTAGATTAAAAACTAAAGCTTGCACACTTGAAACCCTAGTTTTCCAATTGAAACCCTAATCTTCCTTTCTTGCTTCAATACTTGTAAATGGTTAACCAAGGCTTGGAAATATCTTAGTATATCTTAGGAATGATGTGTGTATGTGTGTATGCTCTTAGAAAATCAAGGTATGGATTGCTTAAATGGGGGTTTGTTTGCCGTGGCTTATTGAAGGAAAAAGGGAGAGAAAAAGATGATTTTTCTTAAGTGTTTTTGTGTTGTGTGTTATTGCTTGAAGTATAGGAGTGATATATATGAATAAGGACTAGTCAAAGTAGTAAAACAAAGACCAAACTATGAATGGGAGGGGGGATGGCCGGCATGGTCCAAATAGGGATGACTAGTGACTTAAATCACTAGTCATGATAGAAGTCTTGTTAAGCCATACTTGCACCATGCCTTGGTTAATTACTTGTGTCTTTGTGTTCCCTAATATGTAGGTAATCTCATGAAAATGAAGATGAATGTTTGCTAGATATTTTACTTGCATAATCCTTGGTAAAAAGAAAAGAATGAAATATACTTGGCATTTAAATGAATGCATAATATGTAAAGATGTAGACTAGCAAAATGAATAAGTCTTGGCTTATTTCTATAAATATAGGGCGTCCCATTATATAATTATGGTTAAAGTTTTATAAACTTTGATCATTGGAATTTAAAATAGGCATTTGTTGAAGCGTAGATTAATTAACGTGGTTTCGGGTATGCCTAAACGTACTTTATCGCGAAACGTACATAAAATACGTAACCAATAGAAATAAATGAACAATGACCATAATTATTCTTAAAATAATTATTTAATACTTGATTGATGTAAACTCTTAATTGTTTGGTGTTCGTTTACATTAAACGCACATTTTTAGCTTACGCGATTTTACTTAATACATGAAATTACAAGCAAACGCGTACGACACTAAAAATAAATAGTATATTTATCGACATCGTCAATGACTTGAAAACTCGGGGTGTTATAGACTTCCCCCATTAAACGAGCCTTGTCCTCAAGGCTTACGATGCAGCACTTGACGACGGTGCATTCTTGGTGAAAAGGCGCTGGTATTTCTTCTTGAATTGGTCTTCACGTTCCCACGTGAACTCAGGACCTCTCTTGGAGTTCCATCGAACCTTGACAATTGGTACACGGCTTTTCCTCAATCGTTTGACCTCACGATCAACAATCTCTATAGGTTCCTCAATGAACTGAAACTTGTCATCAAAGTGTAGTCCATCCAACAGAACGGCTAAAGGTTCATTGGCATAGCACTATTTCAGATTAGACACATGGAATGTATTATGAACCATGCTCAGCTCCTCCGGAAGCTCAAGCTTGTAGGCAACCTCTCCAACCTTTTCTAACACCTTAAAGGGTCCAACATACCTAGGATTTAACTTCCCCCGTTTGCCAAAACATACGACCCCTTTCCAAGGCGAAACTTTAAGCATAACTTTATCCCCAACCTGAAATTCCATTGGTTTACGCTTTAAATCCGCGTAACTCTTTTGTCGATCGCGAGCAGCTTGCATTCTCTGCTTGATTTGAATGATCTTCTCAGTTGTTTCTTGCACTATTTCTAGACCAGTGAGTTGAACTTCTCCAGCCTCAGCCCAATAAACAGGTGAACAACACTTTCTACCATACAGTGCTTCAAATGGTGTTGCCTTAATGCTAGCGTGATAGCTATTGTTATAAGAGAATTCAACTAACGGTAAGTGGTTAACCCAACCCTTTCCAAAGTCTATTGCACAAGCACGCAACATATCCTTGAGAGTTTGAATAGTCCTCTCGCTTTGTCCGTCTATTTGTGGATGGTACGCAGTACTCATATCCAGACTGGTACCTAAAGCATTATGAAGTGACCTCCAGAAATTTGATGCGAACCTAGGGTCACGATTACAAATAATCGAGAGAGGTATTCCATGCCTCGTGACAACCTCCTTTAGGTACATTCTTGCAAGTTTATCTATCGGATCAGTCTCTCTCATTGGTACAAAGATTGCGGACTTAGTGAGTCGGTCAACAATCACCCATATAGTGTCGTAGCCTTATGACGACTTAGGAAGTTTCATGATGAAATCCATAGTGATATTGTACCACTTCCATTGAGGTATCTTGGGTTGTACCAACAATCCTGATGGTATTTAATGTTCAGCCTTGACCTTAGCACATGTCAAACACTTGCTAACATAGGTGGCGATGTCGGCTTTCATATTGGGCCACCAATATAGCTTCTTCATATCTTGGTACATTTTGTTGAAACCCAGATAAATAGAGTATTTTAACTTGTAGGACTCGTGCATAATCACAGTCCTCAAGTCGCCATAACATGGTAACCAACTCCTGCTATTAAAGCATAGAGTTCCATCCGCTCGTGGTTCTAACTTTTATGTTCTGAATTTCTCTGGATCTTTAGAATTTTTAACCAACATGCCTCCAACATCTTCGTTCTTAAGGTTCTCTGGCTTTCGAGCTTCAGTCTGAGCATTCAAGATTTGTTTGGGAAGATCCAAACTAATAGTCATGACTAAGGCTCAAACTCTTAACAGTGGTTCTCGTTCTTTCCTGCTCAAAGCATCAGCAACGACATTGGCTTTCCTCGGGTGATAACGAATATCGCAATCGTAATCACTAAGCAACTCTAACCATCGGCGTTGTCTCATGTTTAGTTCCTTCTGATCAAGAATGTGTTGTAAGCTCTTATGATCAGTGAACATCGTGCACTTGGTTCCATACAAGTAGTGCCTCCAAATCTTGAGAGCGAACACTACTGCTCCAAGTTCCAAATCATGATTTGTATAGTTTTTCTCATGAATTTTCAACTGGCGTGATGCATAAGAAATCACCTTTTCTCTTTGCATCAACACAGCGCCCAAACCCTTCTTTGAAGCGTCGCAGTATGCGATGAAATCTTCGCTTCCCTCAGGTAAGGCAAGGATTGGTGCACTGCACAACTTCTGCTTCAACAGTTGAAAAGCTGCTTCTTGTTTATCACCCCAAACAAACTTGACCTTCTTCTGAGTAAGCTTGGTCATTGGTTTGGCGATCTTCGAAAACCCTTCAATGAATCTTCGATAATACCCAGCAAGACCTAAAAATTGATGAATCTCCGTTGGTGACTTAGGAGATGCCCAATCTTTAACGGATTCAATCTTGGTGGGATCCACATGAATGCCTTCACTATCAATCACGTGACCGAGGAACTGTACTTTGGGAATCCAAAATTCACACTTGGAAAATTTGGCATACAACTCCTCTTTCTTAAGCAACTCTAAGATTAGCTTAAGGTGCTCTTCGTGTTCTTGCTTGTTCTTCGAATATATCAGAATATCATCAATAAAGACAATCACAAATTTATCCAGATATGGTTTGCACACCCGATTCATAAGGTCCTAATGAAATACGGCAGTTGCGTTCGTCAACCAAATGGCATAACTTGAAATTCATAAAGGCCGTAAGGAGTTCTGAAGCAGTCTTTTCGGAGAATGTATTATCTCGAACCCTCAGGTTGGTGAAACCTGACCTTAAGTCGAATCTTCGAGTAGACACTCGAAATACCCTTAAGCTGATCAATAAATCATCAATTCTTGGAGTGGATAACGGTTCTTCACTGTAGTTTGTTTAATTCCTGTTATCAATGCCATCATCACGAATGATCCATCCTCTTCTTGACAAACAGACCGGAGCTCCACCAGTGAGGAACTGGGTCTATAAAGCCATTGACGACAGCTCTTTCAGTAGCTCTGATAACTCTTTTTTTTGTGAAGAGTGTTAATCGATAAGTTGCTCATGTGCTACAGGTGCAGCACCAGGTACCAAATCAATTTGAAACTCTACTTGTCGAGTCGGAGGAAGACCCGACAAGTCCTCAGGAAATACCTCGGGAAAGTCTTGAACTATTGGCACGTCCTCAAGTCGCTTCTTCTCTGACTTGTCTTCAACCTCTTTTGTAGTGACATGTGCCAGAAAGATAGGAAACCCTTTTTCCATGTACTTCTGCGTTTTAGTGCAAGAAATGATGTTTAATCGTGTCACATTTCCCTGGTTACTTCATCACCGTGTATGATTAAGGTTTCATTTTCCCAAGGGGATGGAACAATCTCTCTCGGCACACACAATGACCGTTTGGTACCATCGCCAACAATCTATACCGATTATAGCATCGAAACTACCAAGTTCTACAGGCATTAAGTTTATGTTAAATGGGTGGTTTAGGAAGTTTAATGTGCAACCACTAAGGATAGTGTTTAACCCAATTATTATCCCGTCAGCTAGTTCAACATCATAATAGTGATCTAGGGTAGATGGCGTGATGTCAATTTGGGAGCTAAATGCAGGAGACACAAAACTCCTATCGGCACCCGTATCAAATAAGATATAAGCATGGCGGTTGTTTAGAAGGAACGTACCTGTAACGACGTTGTCTGGGTTTGCCCCCTCATTTCCATCCACATACACGTTCGCTGGAGCCTTGTCATTCCCAGCTTGATTACCACGGTCATTGTTTTTCAGTTTTGGGCAGTTTCTTTCAAAGTGTCCTTGAGCTCCGCACTCATAGCAACCATTTCCCTTCTGATTATTGTTGTTGTTATTGCGGTTTTTGTTGTTGCGGTTGTTCTTGTTAGCATTTGCAGGTCGTCTTCTACAATCCTTGGCTAGATGGCCAACCTTTTTGCAGATATTTCACCTAGGTGGACAAGGACCTTCATGATTGTAATCACACTTGGAACACAGAGGTTTAGACCCGGAGTATGGTTTCCTGTCACTATTACTTGCAGTGTAGGCCTGGCCTGTGTTCTGCCTCTTATTATGCCATTGTTGGTTTTAATTGTTCTTGGAAAGATCATCATACTTTCTTTTCTTTTCTGCCTGACGCTCAGCATAGGCATGGGTCTTCTCATCCATCAACTTAGTTGTAAACGCGATAGCCTCTTGCATGGTTTTCGGCTTTGATGCCTTTACACTGCTAAATATCATATTGGGTAAGCCACCGATATACTTTTCAATCTTGTCTACCTCTTCTGGGAACATCCTGGCACACAACAACGCTAGTTGCTAAAATCGTCGATTGTAGGCCACCACATCGGTGCCCTTAACCTTAAGATTCCACATCTCAGTCTCAATCTTCTTGATCTCACCCCTCGGGCAGTATTTATCAGTCATCATTTTCTTTAGTGTTGCTCATGGCATGGCATGAGCTGCTTCGGGAGTAGTGGTCTTAACATGGGCATTCCACCATGTAAGGGCATCATCTTGTAGAGTGCAAGTCGCAAATTTGACTTAACGAGATGCTGTGCAATTGCTAATGCTAAACACAGACTCTATTTTCTCAAACCATCGAGTGAGTCCGATGACTCCCTCCATGCCTTTAAAGTTCAAAGGTTTGCATTTCAGGAATTCCGAGTAAGAGCATTCGCGAATAACTTGTACTGGCCTTGGTCCTGAACCATTGTTGTCGTAGCCATTCCTAACTCTGCTTACTTCTTCTTCAGCCATTGCAGCAACAACTCCTCGGTCAATTAAGGCCTGAAGTTGTGCCTCAGTAACAGTTGTGGTGGTTGTTGCATTTGGGGTTGGTGTGACTGGTGTTGACCTTGTGGTTCGTTTTGGTGCCATTTTCTTCAATCACAAGAAAATACAATACCCGTTAGATTTTAATACAATCATAACGTGACATAACATATGCATCATAAATAAAATAAGATCACATCACACAGTGAAACATACAACCAACACAAGATCGACATAACATAATACATCCATTCCATATATAATCTGGAAATATACATGATCTGTTTGGTACACAATGATTCCCTATCGCTAGGTTACAAAATGAAAATCAACCTAGAGCCCTACTAGCCGGGAGTTACCCGTAATACTTAGTAGGCTATACAGGATAGCTAATCAGAAAACAAAAGATCCAGACGGTAGCTACTACAAAAACAAAGATCTATACGTCTGTGCTACTGGGGAGTAACCCATAAAACTTAACAGACTGCATAGTTGCTACAATTCATAAACCAAAGTCTTGGAACTGCTACACCAGTGTATCCAAATGGTGTATACGGCATGCTCCAGCCCTACCACGGGCTTGCGGTACGACAATGATATCGACCGAAAGCAAAACTCATCTGGGCAAATAGCCGGGGGCCCTTTTTGGGGGGGGGGGAAATAAACCGCTGCACTACGTGTGCGGACGCAACCTCAGTCTCTAACACTGTAACTCGTGCCTCTAATGCCCTGCAGTAAGCTTCAGACCTAGCCAAGGCCTGACGGGTCTCCATACTCTCTTGCTCGTAAGCAAGTCTCTCTCTCCTCAATACCTCAATCTCAGCTCTCACAGCTGCACGATCCTTCTGGGCATCGTGATGTCATGAGTAAAAACTCTCGGAAACTCTCTCTACTGCGAACATCTACCTGGTAACTGACCCTCATGTTGACCATCTCTAAGGCGGTCATCATCCTCCTCTCAGTATCTCGAAACCTGGTCTCCATAGTGTCTACAAGACTGTAATCGACTCTATGGGCCATAGTGGGTCCTGGCTGTCTCGCGTTTTTTATTATAGCCTAGCAGAGCAGCTGAATTTCCTCACCTCTCAATAGGTCTAGGAATGTAGTAAGTGTAGCCTCTTCCGAGGCGGCGTGTCAGCCTCGGGAATATCAGCTCTGCGGCTAGGGATGAGTGCATTTAGTTGGTATAGATAACAATTGGTGGTGGTTTCCTGATGGGAAGTAGTGGATGAAAGGTGGATGGTTGCTTGTACTCTCATCCTGAGCCATGGCTGCTCTTGTTACTGTGTGGGGGTTCGGATATGCGGGGATAAAAAGAATGGTGGGTAGTGGAGGTATGTAGGTTGCCCTCATCCTCAGATGGCACTAAGTCCTCAGGCTATGCTCTAGGCTATGAATCGTACATCAGGTACATGATCCTCCAGCTCTATGGGATCAGGTACATACTCTGGAGAACATGGTGCCTGCTGCGTCCAACAAACTGTCGGGAGCCTCCTCGTAAGATCCTCAGATGAAATTAACTTTTTCCAATAAAAAGGGGGGGGGGGGGGATCGCTGCCTCAGACAGTGTGAACAGAAGTATAGGTTAACAGCGGAGGAATCAGCTGACTGATATTGTGACCGCAGCGAAATAATTATTAGAGTATTTTATATTAAGCTCTTATTTAATATACGTAATATATTATATACCACGTATAGCAATTTTGAATGCATCTAGCCTATACTGACTAATGCAACAACTAGTTGTCCATACAAAACCGCTTTTTATGATGCAATGTTTGTGAAAACGGTTATAGTCCAAGTAAAAACATTTGACCTGGTTCTCTATAACCTTGGCTCTTGATACCAATCTGTAACACCCCAAAATTGGGTCGCAGTGGAATAAGGGTCCGGGGCATGTTACTTCATAGATCAATAATAACCAAGGATATTTATAGAGAACGGCCCTAAAAAGTCGTTTTTTTAAACTGTACATTGGATTTAACAAATTTTTGATACAATGCCCCGATAGCTTTGACTTTGTTCCTTATTATTATTACAAAGATACTGGTTCACCACACATGGGTTTCCCAAAACATTTTAATAAAACCATATCTTTAGCATGACATCCCAAAACAAAATCACCAATGTATCCTTGGCACCTTATGCTTACTGATCTCTAAAACAACATTGATTTATAAACGTCAAACCTTAATGTATTGGTGTATTCATAGGTTTGATAAATCATATATATGCAGGACCGCTAAAGACTTTTCCCGTGATTAATGCAACAGAGATGCAGACTTCACAAAACCAGATTACATTTTTCTAAGCTTTATGACATGAAGCTCGACAATCTTTCTTGAATATTATATATTGCAATTTAATGCATCCGATTAGAGGTTTAACCGAAACATCCCAAGTTACGACATGCTATACGTTTCATTACATAGGTGATAGCTAAGTCACCAGATACGGGATGGTCAATCAAATAGATCTATTCATAACATTCGCGCTCACATAATGTAATTCACAACTACATCTATTGCAATTGGACAGTTCATGGAAATTGGCTCAACTGTGGGTTATCGTACTTAGGCCACATAATGTAATTCGCAACTACATCTATGCAATTGACAGTTCATGATAATAGGCTCAACTTGGGTTATCGCTACTTAGGCAAACCCGTTATCAATATAAAATATACACTTGCATCCAATTTATAAAACAAAGCATGTTTCCACCCCAAAGTTATAAATCATTGAAATCGTAAAAATATGGGGCTATGAACTCACCTTGAGTTCTGATAATCCAAATATCACAGATAACGCGTCACGCAAATCGTCAGATGCAACCTATTTAATTTAAGGTCGTATAAGTACCATGTACTTCAATTAACTAACATCATATACAGGTCTATGTTAGTTATATCATACTATCGTTCGGGCTATCATAATCAAGAGGTCATGTAGTGAACGTATGAGGAGCTAGGACACTTTAAATCGTAAATCCAGCAACTCGTCGATACGCCACCCCGAAGAGGCCTCATTATGAAACTCCCTAGTAATATAGTACTTTGATAACCACATATAATTCTATATAGTTCAATCACCAACTAATGGTTTTGGTAAAATTGTGTTTAATAAGTTAAAACGTTTATAATTACCGTTTTAGTAAAACTAGCATAACTTTTGCGTTTTAAGCCCGATTTTGACGTTTCTTATGCCCACGCTTTCGTATTAGGACGAGTTATCATAATTTGACATTTTCATATTTTTGACCCTCTGATGAACAGTACTTTTTACTGTTCACACCAGTTATAAAGTTATTTTTATAGTTTTAATTATACGTTAAAACCAGTTAAACGTGTATTTTATTCGTTATTGTCTACTTTTTAGCGATTCTTTCTAGCATCGTTCTTCGTTAGTTGAAAATTCTATCAATTTATAAGGTTTAAAAAAATAAAAGTTGCTGTCATGGGAATAGTAGTGTTTTTACTGTTCATAGTTTATAAAGTTATTTTTATAAACTTTTAATTACCGAAAACTTGCGAAATTCATAACTTCTTCATTATTAATTGAAAAATCATGATTCTTATCATTTTAGAATCCTAAAAATGTGTTTTATTTGTTAAAAATATCCAACTTGCTGTTTCATAAGAATTTTTATAAAAGTTATTTTATAATCCGTTTAATTTACGTATAACTCGTAATTAGCGTAACTTTTTCGTTATTTATCCGTTTGACAAGTTTCTTACCTTTTTGGAATTGTTACGAGATGTAGAATATTTATAAAACATAATATCCACTATTTGGAATTCGATTCCAGAAACGCCCCTTATATCTATATATTTACTTATTTATTAAACTTGTTTTATATACTTTTTAACTAAGTAATTTCCACAAGTTTTTCCCACACTCTTAATATACTATATCATATATATTATATAGTCCATAAGTCCAAAATTTGTCCATTTGTCCAAGTCATTAAGTCCATAATATCACTTTTAAACCATAATCTTCATAAGTATACTTTAATCACTACTTTATACAAAATTATTTTACACATAAACCCATAGTGTGTAAGTCTTATACTTTTGTTATAACATCTTTTTATCATTCATATGACATGTACAAAAGTCCATGAAACAATATTAACAAGTTTACAAAGTCATTTACATCTTTTACTTGTAGCTTTCTAAGTAAACCATTAAAAACCCTAATTTTGCATTAATAATTTTTAAGCTTAACCAAGATTGTAAAACACTTATGTATCCATTTATAACTTCATATTATCATCCATACAACATGTGTACAAGTTCATAAAACTATATTTACAAGAAAAATCCAAGTTTACAAGTTAAACATGTCCTTCTGGTGATTTTCAACTACATAAAACATAACATATATACATATAATCATATAAATGAAAAGTTAAAGGCTTTAGATAACCTTAATGGGATGATGTATGATGATGACAAGTAAGTGCTAAACCCTTGTTTAGACTTTAAACCCAAGATTATAACCAAGAAAACCCTAGTTTCCAAAGCAAAACCCTAATCTTGATTTATTGCTTCAACACTTGAAAATGGTTAGCCAATGCTTGGAAACATCTTAGAATGTCTTAAGAATGATGTATGTAGATGTGTATAGGTGGTAGAAAATTTGATATGGATTTGGTACAAAGGGGTGTTTGAGCCGTGGGTTGGCTAGAGCACAAAGGAGGAGTTTTTGTGATTTTTACCAAGTGTTTTGCATATGTATGATTTATCTTATGTGTATACTAGTATATATGAGTTAGCTTAGTCAAAAGTATGCAATAGTTGGTCTTGGAGACAAAGAGAGGGTCTTAAGGAAGACTTAGTCATGGTATTTGGTCATGAAAACAAAGTAGGGCTAGGTTTAATGAAGTATTGTAGTACAATGACCACTTGTAAGGTTTTATGTTATTTTTTTGTATGAAATGAATCATATCCGGCCACAAGAGGATATATATGATATATTTTTATAGTTTTTATGTATTAGGTATAAATGTGGATATTTGTTGAAGCGTAGAAAAGTTTTGGTGGTTCCGGGAATGCCTAAACGTAATTTATCACGAAACGTAGCCAATTTACGCAACCCATAAAAATACAATGAACAAAGACCATAATTATTCTCAAAATAATTATTTAATACTTGATTGATGTAAACGCTTAATTGTTTGATGCCCGTTTACATTGAACGCAAATTTTTAGCTTACGCGATTTTACTTAATACATGAAATTACAAGCAAACGCGTACGACACTAAAAATAAATAGTAGATTTATCGACGTCGTCAATGACTTGAAAACACAGGGTGTTATACCACACACTAAAGATAAGCCTTCACTCTCACAAGTCACAACTGATCTATCCTTTAGGCTCATGCTTATTAGTTTTAGCCTAACATGTTCAAATGTTACCATGTTTAGGACTTCTTCCACTCAATTTTTTAAGAAGCCTATAGTTTCTTCCCTGTCATAAAAAGTAAATTACATGGTTGTAATCTGTTTGTGATGCTCTATATATTATTTTTAGATAAAACTGAATTTATGGCAAGTTAGGTGCAACCTCTAAGTGTTTGTGATGCTCTATGTTTTGTACAATGTGACTTTGAACTTTTTTAATTTTAGTGTATTTAAAGTGTTATATCTATCTTACACAAGTAACTTTGAAATTTATATATAAAATTTGAAAAACCGATTAATCACGCCTAGACCGATTACATGCTACAAGGTGGTCGACCGACTGGGGGAAGCGACTCAGCAATTTTTGAAACATTGCTCTAAAAGTTTTAATATTATTACTTGGTTGTAATTAAACTCACTCAATATATCATGTTGTCTGCTTAGTGTCATGTGAAACCAAAGCCTTCTCTAAAATAATAAAAAATTACTATTCATTAGGTTGATAAGGTGGTAAGAAGGATTGGTTCGACTCTAAAGTACCGTTCATTTACCCATCCATAATTACCATATACTCGTTAGACACATGGAGGCGTTTACGAAACTCACCAATATGTTAAATTGGCAGCTCAGAAGGGTAATAAAGCAGTAAACATAGCCAAAATAATTGGGTTTCTATAACATAGGGGGGTGGGGTGAGGGTCTATGTGGGGGGTGGGGGGGGCTTTGAATAAATATAAGAGAAACCAACATCCATTAACAATTTATATTATACACATAAAAGTTCTAAGTCCAAAATATAGCAAGTCATTAAGTACATGTCAATAGTATCTGGAGTTCAAAATGCTGTTTCAAACAAGGCCAACAACGGCATATTTATAAAGTCAAAAGTCATTGCGGTCCGAACATTGCAATTATTGTGAAGTCATAAATTCTTTGCGTCAAGGCGCATGTAAAGTTTAAAAACTACACCAAAGTTGGTTTAATATTATTTGAAAATGGTAAATTTTTTGTGTGTGTATATGATGAAAAATTGTTTAAAACACAACGTAGATGTTTGTCGTTCATGTACCAATCTGCATTCACCCTAAATGTATTTAAAAAAAAAACAGGGTTGTGAAAACTCACCTTAGTCGATAGAGAAACAAAAATAAATATGGCTCAACGAAAGACAACTAGGAAACCAGCGAACACGCACCTTCTAACCACGATATAAGGCAATTTATGATAGCACTATTTAGAAAATAGCACTTATTAGACCTTAAACGATATTTTCAGACTAAAGGAATGTTTATTAGTTAGGTCATTTATCAAGTCTAGTTACTAATTGTCACTTTTACCATGTATACATAAAATCATGAATCTTTCCCGAAAATAAAGTGATCGTTTAACCAAGTTTTCAAGTGCTTCTGGTTTAAATCTTATCACATCTTAAAATAATAGGTCTTAGGTATGTCCTTGAATTTTTATAGAATTTATTATGTGTTTTAACTCATCTAAATAGCCATAATAAAAGATGTACTTAGTTCTGGACATGTCTATTCATTTTAATGATCAGAAGGTCTAACTGATAGATTTAAGTTATAGGTTTCTGGAGACATGAAGTTAACAAATAGAACGACTAGTTGGGAGTTATACTCAAAAAAAGTCACAAGTATAAATCTGAGATTATACTCAAAAAAAGTCACAAGTATAAATATGGAAATTGATTAGTTTGACCTTTCATTTTAAAATGACTAGTTGGGAGTTCAAAAATAGGACTCATCAATCAAGACTATTAGGATTTTAAAGACATGACCTCAAAATAACCTTTAGAGTTAGAATAAAGTAAAAAGATTAAAATATGACCAAGTTATGTACTTTTAAAGTAGACTTAACAAATCTGCCAAAAAGGGACATATTTACACACTTTTTTGCAAACACGTTTTGAATGACCAAAACTCATTTTTAAAACTTATGGCTACTGTGGTTGGAAATATAACTCAAAGAACTATCTCTGGGTCAAAAGAAAAGGTTGTGGTGATGATTTTTGAGAAAGTTATGCCCTTTTAAGTTGACTTATATTTTCAATCAGTAAGTTGTTAACTATTCTAGCTTATTTTACATGCACTTTGCATTCACCCAAACACCAAAAATAACCAATAAGTTTATCGACCATTTTTATAACCTTATTAGTTTTAGTATTTTACTTCTTCATATGTACCTTAAAAGTTTAAGCAAAAGAAAGCATAAAAAAGGATCACTATGAATGCTTTTTGGTGCAAGATGAACACAAGCTGTCTTGCACCTCTAGTTTACCTTTAAAAACTCAATTAAATGATGAAGATGACCCAAGGGCTGAGGTTCTTGAGGATCTTAATGGTTCTCCTTGATGTATTTTTGAAGGTGGATTGTTGTAAGTGGTTTAAGGTTGCCTAACAATAATGTTTCTTGAGTGATTACAAGATTTTTATAATGATGGTGATGGTGTTGTTGTTTGGCTGGCCACAAGAGAAGGAGAGCAGGAGGGATGACAAGCTAGTTGAGAGAAATGGTGTGTGTGTGTGTGTATGTGTGATAATGATTAAGTGTAGAAGAGTGTTATGAGGAAGTGAGGTTGTGTAAAGCGGTTTGAAAAAGCAAAGCAAAGTCATTGATTCCCAAGGAGAGTGAGGTGGTCGGTTGGGGGTTCAAGAAAAAGAGGGAGAAAACTTTTTTTATTTTGTGTTTAATTTGTGCATATATATGTATATGTAATTGTATAAAAATGTATAAGTTAAAAGTTTGGTGTATAGTGTAAGTATTTGTAAGTTAGGTGACTTAAATGTGAATGTATATAGTTAAGTGAAAGTGAAATGTATAAGTTAGTTGAACTAATTTTTCTCGAGAGTTATGACACTAGCTTAAAGTGATTTGAGCATATCGTTGACCGTTAAAGATGTTAACTAAGATCGTAAGTCAAAGGCCCGTTCATAAGGTAAGGGTTCCTAAAAATAGAAATCTAAGCACAAAATGACCTGACAAGCATGAAATGAACTTAACATAAGTAGGTTTAGAAAAAGACGATATAGAAACTCATATGGTAGCTAAATTGAGTTTGACAGTTGTCACATCATCCCCCATTTAAAAAGAATTTCATCCTGGAATTCAGCTTGTTCATTCGCATGATGGTACGCTCGAGAAAAGATCAGGGTACTTGCATTTGAATTCATCCTCACGTTCCCAAGTGAACTCTGGTCCTCGTCTCGAATTCCACCGAGCTTTAACGATGAGAATCCGACTATGTTTTAGCCTTTTGACCTCGCAGTCCATAATTTCCAGTGGCTCTTCTATAAATTGAAGTTTGTCCATGATTTGCATTTCTTCTAGTGGAACGATGAGTGTTTTGTCCGTTAAGAACTTCTTCAAATGTGAGACATGGAACACATCATGAATTCCAGTGAGATTTTGCATAATTCAAGTCGATAAGCAACCGGACCAACTCTTTGCAGCACCTTAAAAATGTCCAACTTACCTCAGGTTTAACTTTCCTCGCTTTTCAAAGTGAATCATGCCCTTCCATAGCGACAATTTTAGGAGCACATTGTCTCCGACTTGAAACTCTAACGGTTTCCTGAGCTTGTCAGCATAGCTTCTTTGACAGTTTTTGGTTGTCTTCAACCTTTCTTTAATTGTTTTGATCTTGTCAACAGTCTCTTCGATAATGTCTAGTCTCTTCAACACAGTGTCTCCTGTCTCTAGCCAACAAAGTGGCGACCTACATTTTCGCCCATACAAGGCTTCAAACGATGCGCACTTAATGCTAGTGTGATAATTATTATTATACAAGAACTCCACCAAAGGTAGGTGAGTATCCCAACTACCTTCGAAGTTAATAACACAAGTTTGCAAAATATCCTCCATTGTCTTTATAGTTCGCTCGCTCTGGTCTCCCGTTTGAGGATGGTAAGTGGTACTCATATCTAGTTGAATACCCAAGGCTTTCTGAATTAGCCGCCAAAAACAAGACGTGAAACGACTGTCCCTATCTGAGATAATGGAAAAGGGTACTCTGTCTTGTAATTATCGCGTTGATGTAAATCTAAGCCTTAATTTCCATTTTGTAGTCTTCCTGGATCGGGAGAAAGTATACGGATTTTGTCAACCGATCCACTATAACCCATATTGAGTCATGCCCTCTTGCCGTCCAGGGCAATTTCATCACAAAGTCCATTGTTGTTTGCTCCTATTTTCATACTGGACTTTATAGTTGCTGCAACAAATCGAAATGTTTTCGACTGATCAGCTTCTTAGACACTAGCCACAAGTCAAGAATTCCTCTAAAGTACTCAGCATATCTTTTTATCCATTGCACCAATAATTTCCTTACACATTGTAGGTTACCTCTTGTCAGCCCTTGGGTGGATCAAATATCTCGATCGATGGGGTTAATCCAAAATTACTTCTTGCAGATTGTTAACCTTAGGAATCCAGGCTCGTCCTTTCAAATATATGACCCCATCAGACAAAACTTCAAATATTTGGTCCACATTATGGAGTTTCCCAGCCTTAAGGTTCTCTTTTTTAGTGCTTCTTTATGAGCGTCCATTATGTAAGATTTTAGGCTCGTCTAAACTTGCATTCCTAATGCTCGTGCCCGTGAAGGTCTTAGTGTCTCCTTCATGCTCAAAGAGTCTGCAACCATATTTAAGTACGCAATCATAGTCACTCATCAGTTCAATCCATCTCCTCTGTCTTATGTTGAGCATTTTCTGATCAAGGATGTGTTGGAGACTCTGATAATCGGTAAAGACTGTACACTTTATACCGTACAGGTAATGTCTCCAAATCGTTAGTGCAAAGACTACTGCTCCCAACTCCAAGTCATGTGTTGTGTAGTTTTTCTAGTGGTTCTTATGTTGTCTCAAAGCGTCTACAATAACCTTGTGTCCCTGCATCAACACGCAACCCAATCCTTTGTGTGAAGCATCGTAGTTGATGCTTATTTTATTTTAAAATATATTTTCTTCAAGTTTTAAATTCATAAAACTCGATTCACCTGACAAATGCACTAACAGGCAGAGAACCCGATCATAAGTAGTGTAGAGATGGTAAATCAGAGGTCGTCCCAAGAGCTAGGTGTCAATTAGTTTTAATTTGAAAGTATCACGTTTTAAAAATAGTTTGAAGTGGATTTGAAAATTACGAGAAATTAAATATTCAAAAAGTAAAAATAATAGAAGATAGCAAGGAGAAAGGCATGCTAGCCTATCCATTTCATTACTACCATCATAACTATGTTTTCCTATGCAATGTTACACCATGGTTTCATTAGTGGTTTCTAAAGTTGACCTGAATAGATATCTTTACTCTACCCTATAATTCCTGCTATCCCGAATCCCCTAAAAGTCACGAAGGTAGGGAAACCAAGTCATAGTGATTAATCCCAACTATCCTAAGAACTAGTCTAATAACCTTTATAGATTAGTAACCCTCTTTGAAAGAGTTCCTGTACTTTTTAAGTATATTAAGTGATAGAGGCAATAACCTGGTTAGTTCTTACACCAGGGATAGGGTTTCAAACCTACCCTAGTACCCCTGCTAATCTCATGTTCAATTGGTAATCTAATAACATAATTAACATGATCTAAACCACCCGTAATACTACTAAAACCCAGGGTTACACGATAATCAAAGGATATCTATTGAAACCATAATCTAACAACAAACAAACATTATAACGATAGTAGATTCATGACTAGTCCAACACTTGAAGTGCTTAGCCGCTCATAGCAACAATACAGCAATAATTAATAAAGATAATCTTAGATTGAAAACTCATAATTCTTGCAGATGTGGTTTATGAACGATTAAATACAAAAGTAAGTTAAGTGTCATCTCCCTTGGACTTCTGGTGGAATTCTTTGAGGTATGGAAGCCTTGGTCGCTTCTTAGAGCTATGGTGGAATGGTTAATGAATGGATTGTCCGAATAAGGCCTCTATTTATAGATTTCAAATATGTTTTGGCGTAACATTTTAGAGGTTTACGCAATAAACTGTTGACGCGTACTTTCTATCTTGCAAGATTAAAAGATGTTACAGCGTAATCAAGTGTCCATGTTAAGCTGTAATGCTGACATGAATGAATCAGCCTTCCATATTAATAATTTTACGACATAAACCTTGTATAACACCCCGTGTTTTAGGGTCATTGTACGCCGTCAATAAATTCACTATTTATTTTTAGTATTGTACGCGTTTGCTTTTAAATCGTAATCGTTAAGTTAAATCGCGTAAGCTAAAAATTATCGTTCAATGTAAACGGGCATCAAACAATTAAATGTTTACATCAAGCAAGTGTTAAGTAATTTTTTTAAGGATAATTATTAACTTTGTTCATTTTATTTTATTTGGTTACGTAAAGTGTTTACGTTTCGCGATAAAATACGTTTAGGCATACCCGGAACCACCAAAACTTTTCTATGCTTCAACAAATACCCACAATTATACCCAATACTCAAAAATTACAAAAATATCTTATACATATTCATCTATGGCCAGATATGGATGATAAATATCAAGAAAATATCACAAGTTTCTAGCAACTTGATTATGTATAACACATCTCATTAAAACATAAGGACTTTCACAAGTAAAGACCAAGACTTTCCCTAGAAATCCTCATCATGTCTTTCATGAACCTAGACTTATTTACAACTAACTACAATATGTATATAAGGCACTCACTAGTAAGTAAACATATACACTTCATTTCATAAAGAGAAAAACTTCATTCTCTCCCTTTTTGTTCCTCCTATCCCACGGCCAAAAACTAAATAAACAAACCATCCATACAAATTTTATTTATCACGTTTACAAGTGTTCCTACATCATATCTATGATAACCTAAGGTGTTTAGAATTTTTGGTTTGGGATTTACAAGTGTTAAAGCAAGAAGGTTCAAGATTAGGGTTTTACTTGGATCTAGGGTTTTCAAGTGTTGTAAGCTTGGGTTAAGTAGCTAAACAAGGGTTTAGATCATATTGTTCATCATCCTACTTTATATTAAGGTTACCTAAAACTCTTAATCTCTTTACATACATGATTTTATGTGTATATAATGGCTATGTAGTTAATCACCATCTAGGAAACTTATTTACATGAAAAATGGAATTTTTACTTATGATCATGGTATGATATACTTTGTCATGTCCTATATTATAGTTAAAATCATGTAAGAATAGATGTATAAGTATTGTACAAGTGTGGTTATTGTATAAAAAGTGTATATAAACAAGTTACCTAAAAAGTATACTTATGAAAGTTAATGAACAAATGAGTATGTAAACTCATGGATCATGTGATTCTTGGATAGTATTTGGACAAATGATTGACTAATAACCTTAGGTATGTAAGACGTGTGATATTAAGGGTTGTAATGGACTTGTAACAACCTATTAAACTAGAAAGTTACAAAAATCAAGTTTAAACATGTTTTTAACAAAATAATCAAAGGGTCTGATCAAAATTCGAATTATAACATATTGATTTTATATTTTTATAAGATACTACATCTCATGAGGATTCCAAAAAGGTAAGAAACTCGAAAAACCGATTTATAACAAAGGAGATACGTAATTTACAAGTTACGCGATAATAAACGGGTTTATAAAATAAATTTTATAAAAAATCTTTCTAAGAATTCACTTCTGATATACACAAATGATTATTTTTCTCAGATAATACATATTTTTAGGATTCCAAAACATTAAAAATCGTAATTTTTAGACCAATGACGATGGAGTTATGAATTTCGCGAGTTTACGATAATAAATACTTTTATAAAAGTTACTATTCACATCAGACATATATATTTTGAAAACATCATTAATTTGATAGAACTTTTAATTACGAAGAAATGCTCGAAAGAATCACTAAAAACGGAGTTAAAACGAATAAAATATGACGTTTACGAATTTACGACAACAAATTTTATAAAAGTGTATGAACAGTAAAAACCACTGTTCACCAGAGGACTCAAATATTGAAAATATAATATTTTGATACATCGTCTTAATACGAAAGCGTGGACGTAAGGAACGTACAAAACAGTCTTAAAACGAGGAAGATACGCACTATTTTATGCATATACACTATTTCCTGACATGAATAGTGTTGGTTCGTGTTTAATAAAAAAATTTGCGAAACATTTTAGAATCACTTAAATAATATTTATACATGTTTTAAACTTTATAAATATTATTTTACAAAGGCGATAGAACTATTCATACGATTATACGAGTATAAATACATGGTTATTATTTATCAAATGCGATTTAAATATTATTTCACAAACACAATTAGATGGTGATGTAGCTATATAGAATTATATATGGTATTAGTTAATCAAAGTTCTTAGTACTTATATGACCTATATTGAATTAGATTGCATTCGGTCATTATCGTGACACATTTTCTGTTAGTGATGCATTATCGATTCACCCACTCAAGGTGAGTTTATAGCCCCATGTTTGACTTGCTTTACATATATTTTTGGGGTGAGAACATGCTTGTTTACAAATGCATTTACATGGTGATACAAATTTTTTTGGTTTACACACTCAATTTAATAGCTAGTATGAGATACATCTACTTTTTTCATTTTTGGTCACAAATACATACTTTGCTTTTGAAATGATTACGGATTAGCTTAAGCGGATTGAACGGATAACTACAAGTAAAAACCCAGGTGTTCTTGGAGGGGACACCTGCGAGGGGTACATATTCATTTCTGCCCAGGTGTTCTTGGATGGGACACCTGCGAGGGGTACATATTCATTATTGCCCTGGTGTTCTTGGAGGGGACACCTGCTGTGGGGGTACAAATTCATTACTACCCGGGTGTTCTTGGAGGGGACACCTGCGATGGGTACATCTGGTTTTCATTACATCCCGGGAGTTTTGAAGTGGGGAACTCCGATGGGTACATACGTGCAATCGGTTCAGAACTTAGAGTAATCGTATTCATTGTTTTATTTACACACAGGAATATTTACGTTGTGTGATAAGTGGCATACATACTTTTGAAACAATGGGGGTCCAACTTACATACTTTTGGTGACTTTTTGGGTATTTATACAGTCATGTTACTTTACACTCTTTGATTTTCATAACACTCATACATTGCGTTTTGGTTACCTATTTGGGGATTCAAATGGTCATGGCATACTTTACCAACGCTTATGATTTCCAACATCCATAACATACATTTTTTTATGAATACATTATTGTTGACGTTTTAAAGCAATGTTTTTCAGGAGGTCAATAAGGCACGAGGTGCAGGGGATACGTTGGTGTTATATATTTTAGATGTCTCATGTTAAAGATTTGGTTGCATTACATTTTGGGGAAAACATTAGTTATGAACTATAATCTTTATATTCTAAACAATGAACAAGTTAAGCTTCGTGCTTTTTATAACAAACAATTTGATAAATCTAATGTATCAGTTTTAAATGACTTTTAATGGTCGTTCTATATATATCTTATGCTATTGATCTATGATGTACCATCCCCAGACCTATATTCCGCTGTGATCCATTTTGGGGTGTTACAGATTGGTATCAAGAGCCAAGGTTATAGAGAACCAGGTCAAATGTTTTTGCTGGACTATAACTATTTTCAAACATTGCATTCATATAAAGGGATTTTCACGGGACATACATATACTATTTATTTGCATTAGTTGGTCATACTAGATGCTTACATGATTAATATACGTGTTTATATTATAGTACGTATATTACTACTGGTCTTATATAATATACTCTTATAAGTTTAATTTTGCTTGTTATAGCAGTCATGTCGCGTTTATGATTTTATAAAATCTAACGGGTTTTATATTTTCTTGTGATTTGAAGAAAATGGCACCAAAGAAAAGGACCACGAGGTTAAACCCATAAACAACAACCACAACCCCTGCCACCACATCTGTCACTAATGCCCAGCTTCAGGCAATGATTGACCAAGGCGTTATTGTCGCTTTGGCAGCACGTGATGCTATCAGAAGCATGAATGGCGAAGACAGCCATAATTCAGGAACGGGTGTTAGAAGAAATGAGCGAGCCACTCATGAGTGTACTTACCCAGACTTCATGAAGTGCCAACTTCTAAACTTCAAAGGCACAGAAGGAGTTGTCGAATTGACTCAATGGGTTGAGAAAATGGAAACTGTGTTTCGTATAAGCAACTGCTCTGTGGAAAACCAAATTAAGTTATCCACTTGTACTCTTCTGGGAAATGCTCTAACGTGGTGGAACTCCCACGTTAGGACTGTTGGTAATGACGTTGCTTATACATTGACTTGGACAGAACTGAAAAAGAAGATGACTGACAAGTACTACCCAAGGACCAAGATTAAGAAGTTTGAAGTCGAGCTGTGGGATTTGAAAGTGAAAGGTACCAACGTGATAGGGTACAACCAACGTTTTCAGGAACTGGCATTGCTGTGTGTTAGAATGTTTCCTGAAAAGTCTGACAAGATTGAGAGATATGTCGGTGGTTTGCCCGACATGATCCACGGAAGTGTAGTAGCATCCAAGCCTAAGACAATGCAAGAGGCAACTGAAATAGCAACCCAACTGATAGATAAGAGAATCCGCACTTTTGCTAAGCGTCAGACAGAGAACAAAAAAAAGCAAGATGACAAACAACAACAACAACAACAACAAAACAAGAGGCAGAACACCGACATGGCGTATACAACAACAACAAAACAAGAGGCAAAACAGGGACTGGTAAGAAAAAGCCATACGGGGGATCTAAACCCCTATGCGCTAAATGAAACTATCACCACAATGGTCCATGTGCTCCCGAATGCTACATGTACAACAGAGTTGGCCATCTGGCTCGCGACTGTAGGAGTCCTGCAAATACTAATGCTAGTAACAATCAGAGGGGCACTGGGGCAGGTCAAAAACCTACTTGCTATGAATGTGGGAATCAAGGGCACTACAAGAGTGATTGCCCGAAATTAAAGAACCGAAACCATGAAAACCAAGATGAAGGTACTAAAGCACGTGGAATGGTGTATGCCTTAGGAGGAGGAGAAACCAATCAAGACCCTAACAACATTGAAGATGAGATCGAAACTTAAAAGAGAAAGTTGTCTCGCTTTGCCTAGCGAACCCTAAGTTAGAACTATCTTAGACTTTATCTCCTTAGGAGTTCTTGTTGTATTTCTCTTAAATTTCTGTTGTACTGAATAATTTCAAGCATCTATCAAATTAACGTATTATAAAAACGTCAATTCTACTTTAACTCTCTATATTTTTTTTAAATCGCTCCCACAAATATTATGAAATTATAACATAATTTTGATGAAAATGAGAAATGCATCGTTAGTCCTCAATTATACATAGCTTGATCACCTATGTATAATTCAGGAAGGACCATGTCCATGCTGAGAGTAGTCACCTTAAAACTTCTTGTCAAAAGACAAATTTCTATTTATATCAAGTTTTGTGTGTGTATTCATAAAATGTAATCATCACAAAGAACCAAACTAACAATAATAATCACTAATTAAACTCTTACACCACCGTACTATATAAAGTCGACATCATTTTATACAAAATCCTATGTCTAAAAGTCAAGACGCATCCCTGGTCACTCTAGGATGATCCACTAACAAGTTTACTCGCCATTAAGTAATATAGCAATTCATCATTTTTGACGTCTACGTAGTACCATAGAGCTTAGTAGTTACGACACCACCATAAGTATAAATTCGTTATCACCCTAAAAAAGATGTTATAACTGACGCATTAAGCAGAAAGGAACGAATAAGCCCGCTAGAAGTCGAGCCTTGGTCGAAACAATAAATATTAAACCAACTTTACTAATCTTGAACGCACAAGATAAAGCAATTTAGAAGGGGAATGAAAACGAGTTACTAAGCATGGTAACAAAATATTCGAAGACATAAATAAAAATAACAAATAGATTTGTTGCTACAACACCCGTTTATTATCTTAGAAATAAGATTACATAAGGACATAAAGGAAATACAAGTTTTATTACAACCCTCCCCTAGTAATAATATCTATTCCTTCCAAAAGAGATCCACGCCAATAGCAAGAACGATGAGGGGCACGAGAATCGCTAGAATAAATGCCAGATACTGAAATTCTTCTTCGTATGAGACGTAGGCAAGATAAATACCAAGTGCTACCGCGCTCGCCATCGCCAAAAGTGTGATGATATGCAACATTTTAAGAGTTTTGGATAAGAGAAATGCAAGTGAAAGATTAAGTGTTGTATGGAGAAATGGAGGATAAAAATTTGGTAATTAAAGGGAGGATATAACACCTCGTGTTTTAGGACAATGTACGACGTTAATAAAGTCACCATTTATTTTTAGTATTGTACGCGTTCGT
>BQNB010087312.1:3156-27952 GCA_026074375.1 Tanacetum coccineum
TATTTTCTTGATCACTAATCATGTTTAATGATTTGTTTATCCATACCTTAAGTGATTAACTTTAGAAATAGAATTTTATGATTAGTAATTTATAAACGTTTATTTTTATCGTAAAACTTTTTACATTTTGTTATTATCAAAACGTTGAGAGGTCAAAAAATATAAATAACGTTTTTAGACATTATTTGTATTAACAATCTCTCCCTTTTTGATGATGACAAAATATAAACTCATTTTGTATAAAATTAATACACATTATTAATGAGTTTTGTTCCATTTCTCTCCCTTTTGTCGAATTTAAAAAGGATGATCGTCGAGTTGTTGTAAGAAGAAAGAAATCGACGATATCAAGACTCCCCCTTGATGTATGCTCCCCCTTGTTCGGGGCACCAAGGGATCGATCTTACCAAAATTGTTTTGCTACAAAACAAAGTTAGAAATACGAGTGCAAGACAAATATCTTTTAAAGCAACACATTATATTTAAGTTACCCAAAAGAGAGTTTCATTCAACTATCAAGAAACTCATACAATAGCAAATGCAACTAATACATTCATACAACATAAAATAAAGCTAGATCTAATACGGGCTAAGATAAATTCATACAATATTTGTATGAATCATTACAATAGAAAGTAGATAATTATAAAGACATAATAAGACATAGATCAACACTAGTGAATTCTTGAAGAGTAGAAGATGCCATAATCAAAAGATGGGTTGTTTATTATTAGGTGAAATTAAGCTTTTGGGATTGCTCAATTATGGTGAGGAGGTTGTTATTGAGGATGAAAATTGAGTGGAAGGACCAATGATAAGAGATTTTATACGATTAAGATCATCTTTCAATGTATTAAATAGATTTTGGCTATCCAAGCAATAATGACAAAATTTCAAATGAAAGTTTAATTGATCTAAAAAGGGTGGAGGGATATATGGTGAGGTAGGAGGTGAGGGATTTGTGGCTTCAATTGCTTGTTGGAGATTTATGTCAAGCAGATTTGATAGGTGATGAATTTCATTTAGGTTTTGAGTTGAGTTTTGTGAAAGAGAAGAGTATGAGATAGGAGAGGTGGGAGTAGTCCTAGTTGGTGGAGGAGAAGGTGGTGACGAAGGAAGACCATGACTTTGTCTCCAAGGGAGAAGTAAAAATTTTTAAAGTGAAGATGTTATTGGGATGAAGAAGAATGATCATCTTATATAGGAGGATTTTAGGAAAGGTATTGTATTGGAAGATGAAGATTCTAAGAAGTGTTTTGTCTAGAAAGGAAAGAATGGCTGGACCTAAGGAGAATAAGGTCAAAGTTTCGCTAATCACCTAAGAAAAATATGCTTAAAACGGTCAACATAATGTTGAGTGAATTCCATAGGTTTAATTTGATTGTTATTAGTGGACCATTTAGATTTTACAGGCATCGACTGTTATAAACAAAGTACAACTTCACTTAAAGAAATTTATGTTGCTATATGCTCATGACACCGTTGCTATATCTGAGACTATGCTTTCATATAGCTATAGGTTGCATTGCCCTATGAAAATCCGACCTATTATTTCCTATCCGAAAATTTGAAATGTATTTATCCGTTTATTAGGCGACCAGTGGGTAGTAAGTGCGCGTACCGAATAGGGATAATTAGTCCCAATAGATCTATTTATTCACTCGCACTCCCTCAACCGGTCCTCCGGTCAAGAGATTAACAGTTCATGATAGTTGTGGGCATAAGTACGTAAATAGGGAAAATTTCCATGAAATTACCTTGTGGTCCGGTTTTAAAATCAAGCAATGATTCTCACCCCAAAATATAAAAAATTTTTTCACACACAAACGCGAAAGGTTAAAGAAGTGGGGCTATGAACTCACCTTATACGAGTTGTGGATCAAAAGAAATCAATCAAGCGAAAACGGGTCTCACGGTACTGGCGACAACCTAGTATATAGTGGTCGTTTTAGAATAATGTACAATGTGATAAGCTTTAAACGCAGAGATGATCTTCCGAGCATGAGTAGACATGGCGTATCCTTTTCAAAACGTACTCTCGAAAGTTATAAGTTTTGACAAGTCTCGACACTTTAAAACATCTTCGAAAATATTTCGTCTTTTAGTGTATGTTATCTTTTAGTGTATTTCGTCTTTTAGTGTATTTCTTATTTTATTGTATTTCGTCTTTTAGTGACCCGTCACACCAAAGTTGACTCAATAACCGTAAATGTTGACCTAAACTCAATAACCGTAAAAGTATATTTTTCGACGCATTTATAAAGTTTATAAATTTTTGACATGACCTTTCTAAAAATATTGACTTTCCATTTTTTTATCTCTACTCTCGACTAGGTGAATAAATATCAGTTTTATAAAAGTACATCTTTCTTTGCCAAAGAATATCCTTATCTTATTTCGACAAACCAAGTAATATTATTACAACAAATTTATTCTAAACCTAAACCTCTTCGACTTTCAATTTATGTTTCCAACAACACAAACATCTAACTTAATCTCTTTGCCAATAATATTTAAGCTCGCTATACGATAAATCTCAATAAATAACATAAACCGTAATAATAACAATATATATATTCAATATTTCCATTACATAATTTTTATACGCAAAAGTACAAATACTTTTTATTGCTAACTTCCCATTTATAAATAAAAAGATTAAACTTTGAGACTTGTAGTTTTATAGAAAAAGGTAATGTTTTCCACAAGGAATCCGCTTTGTACACTTGTTCAAATGATCATATGAATGTAAATAGTACAACTCATTAGAAAAAGTTAAAGTGACTTAAGAAAAACGACGGAAAGATAATTAGGAACTCTGAACACCCACTGTTGTTTATAAATTACCCGGATAGAAACAAGAACCGACCTCGAACAATATATCTTTAAATGGTTGATCAAAGATTAAAAACAATGAATTTGGGTGGGTGTTTGTTGGCGTCCGAACTCAAAGAGAGAAAGGAAAAGAGTGAACAAAGTGTGTGTGTGTTCTAGTGAGAGAAATAGTTTAACTGTGAATGAGAAACAAAATGAGGATTGGTGGTTATAAGTTGGCATGTGATGGGATGCACCTAGACTTGGTGCCTTGCTATGTCTCTGGGCCGTAGTACAAGGAGAATGGGGCGACCGAAAATGATTCCGCCGATTATATGAGGGCTTGGATAGGACCTTGTTCAAAGCAATTTGTAGGGGACATGTTTAACTTATATCAACATTTCAAAAAAAAGAATCTCATGCCTAAAGAGTGTGTGTAACCGGTTATACTAGGCCAAAAAGGGGGACCAAAATGGTCTCCATTATTTTAGTGCTATAGTGCTCACTTTTGAATTAATTTCCAAGGACTTTGCATGCATATGCATATGTATAGATTAAAACATGGATTACGTAAATAACGATTTGAGTAATGGTAACACGGAAAATTATAAAATTTTAGATATTGCTTTAAAACATAAAAACGTGGCTATTGCCAAAATACTACAACGTTTGGTGTCCTGGTACGACATAAACGGTGACGTTTCTCGATCACAACTGAATAACTCCGGTTTAACGGTTAACGTGCTTTATGGATTAACGAAACTTTTAAAAATTCAAATTTCTAAATGCAAATAGCTAATTTATTAAACGGAAATTATTTGGTTGTCACATTCTTTCCCCGTTACAAGAGCTTTGACCCCAAAGCTCATGACGTGGTATCTGCCACCGGTGCAAAATTTAGGAAAAGATGAGGGTACTTCTTTTGCATTTGATCTTCATGCTCCCAGGTGAACTCAGGACCTCTCTTGGAGTTTGAGTGCACTTTCACAATCAGAATATGACTCTACTTCAAACGCTTGACCTCACGGTCCATGATATCGACAGGTTCTTCTATGAAGTGCAATTTGTCGTCAACTTGGATCTCATCTAATGGTATAGCAAGCGATTCATCAGCCATGCATTTCTTCAACTTCGAGACGTGAAACGTACTGTGAACTCTACTCAACTGTTCTGGGAGTTTTAGGTGATAGGCAACGGTTCCTACTTTGGTAATGATCTTAAAAGGTCCAATATAACGAGGGTTCAACTTTCCCCGTTTGCCAAAACATATCACTCCTTTCCAAGAAGATACTTTAAACATGACCTTGTCTCCTACTTGAAACTCAAGAGGTTTTCGTCTTACGTTGGCATAGCTCTTCTGACGACCACGAGCGGCTTGGATACCGCTCTTGATTTGAAAGATCTTCTCAATTGTCTCGTAAATGATCTCTGGGCCAGTGAGCTGACTATCCCCAACTTCAGCCCAGCAGATAGGTGATCGACACTTGCGCCCATATAACGCCTCAATGGAGCAGCTTTGCTGCTTATTGCTGGTCATGGTATACTGTTGTTATATTGAAAATTATAACCAATGGTAAGTTGTCTATCCCAACCTTTTCCAATAGTCATAGTTAACTGGCACGATAACATGTCTCCATTGTTTGAATGGTTATCTTACAACTCTTGCCATACAGTCTTTGGATGGTAAGTGTACACATATCCTAATCTAAGTACCTTTGCTTTTATTTGGGACTTCCATATACTGTGGACGTAATTTTCCCATCACGATCAGAGATGATCAAAACTGGCAACACCTTCCATGCTTTGGGACTAATTCTTCAAGTACTGTATATCAACTTCTCTAATGTGTCATCTTATCACATAGGCAAGAATATGAGACTGGGAACTTAGTGAAGACGATCAACAATTACCCATATCGTGTCTTGACCCATTGCCGTCCTTTGTCAACTTAGTCACTTAAGTCCATTGTTAAATTCTCCCATTTACATTTGTGGGATCTTTGGTTGAACCAACTAACCCGATGGTTTCTGATATTCTAACTTAACCTTAGGCATGTTAAACACTTGCAGAATACGTGGCAATTTTGCTTTCATGTTGGTGCCACCAATACTGATTCTTAAGGTCGTGGTACATCTTATCCGATCCAGGAGGAATGGAATTTTTGACTTATGGAAAATACTTTAACTTATGAGACTCATGCATAATCAAAGCTCTCAGGTCACCAAAATACATAATCCAACTTTGATTGTTCAAACATAACATTCCTTTAGCATGAGGTTCTAGATTGTCAATCATGCCATGCAAATCTTCGTTGATGAAGTTCTCTTCTTTTCTAGGTTCCGATTGAGTACTCAAAATTTGCTTAGGAAGATTTAATCCAATAGTCATAACTAAGGCCCAAACTCATAGCGGCTTGCTGCTCTCCTTTCGACTGAGGGCATCAGCCACCACGTTCGCCTTTCCTAGATGATATCGAATCTCACAGTCGTAGTCACTCAACAAATCCAACCATCTTCGTTGTCTCATGTTAAATCCTTCGGATCGAGAATGTGTTGCAAACTCTTGTGATCAGTGAACACGACGCACTTCGTACCATACAGATAGTGTCTCCACATCTTCAAGGCAAACACTACTGCACCAAGCTCTAAGTCGTGTGTGGTATAGTTCTTCTAGTGAACCTTGAGTTGGCGGGATGCGTAAGCTATGACCTTTTCCTTTTGCATCAAAACCGCGCCTAACCCTTTATGTAAAGCATCGCAATATACCACAAAGTTCTCACTTCCCTCGGGTAATGCCAAAATCAGCACACTACACAATTTTTGTTTCAACAATTGAAACGCAGCCTCTGCCTTTTCTCCCCAATCAAACTTCATGCTTTTCTGAGTCAACTTGGTCATAGGCCTAGCGATTTTCGAGAAACCTTCGATAAATCGTCGGTAGTAACCGGCTAAACCTAAAAATTAGCGAATCTTGGTTGGTGTCTTGGGTGACGCCCAATCCTTGATGGACTCAATCTTAGATGGATCAACATGAATGCCTTCACTATCAATCACGTGACCAATAAATTATACCTTTGACAGCCAAAACACACACTTTGAAAACTTGGTGTACAATTCCTCCTTCTTAAGTAACCTTAGTATTAACTTAGGTGACCTTCATGCTCCTTTCTGCTCTTGGAGTAAATCAAAATATCATCGATGAATACAATCACGAATCTATCTAGGTACGGTTTGCACACCCGATTCATCAAATCCATGAATACTGCCAGTGTATTGGTCAACCCAAACAACATTACTTGAACTCGTAGTGACCATAGTGAGTCCTAAATGCGGTCTTTGGAATGTCTTCCTCACGAACTCTAAGTTGGTGATAACCAGATCTCAGGTCGATCTTAGAGTAGACTCTTGACCCTTGGAGTTGATCAAACAAGTCATCGATTCTCGGTAGCAGGTATCGGTTCTTCACAGTAAGTTTGTTTAGTTCATGGTAGTCGATACACATCCGAAAAGATCCATCTTTCTTTTTGACAAACAAAATCGGAGCTCCCCAAGGTGAGGAACTGGGTCTTATAAGTCCTCTGTCATAAAGTTCTTGCAACTAAGTGGATAACTCTTGCATTTCGGCTGGTACTAATCGGTAGGGGGCCCATGCTACAGGTACAACACCAAGGACTAAATCAATTTGAAATTCAACTTGTCGAGCAGGTAGTAGTCCAGGCAAGTCTTCTGGAAAGACTTTCAGAAATTCCCGTACAATTGGCACGTCCTCAAGTCGCTTCTCCTCTGACTTGTCCTTAGTTTTCTTGGATGTAACCTGCACTAGATAAACTTGACATCCCTTATGTATATACTTTTGGGTCTTTGTACACGATATGATGTTTAGCTTCGAATTACTTCTGTCGTCACAATCGTCACCTCATATTATCAACACTTCATCTCCATAAGGGATACGAACGACCTTCTTGTAACAAACGATCAACATGTGGTACTTCGCCAACCAATCCATACCGATGATGACGTCGAAACTACCAAGTTCTATGGGCATTAGATCTATGTCGAACGGATGACCTAATAATCATAACGTACAAGCTCTAAGGACAATATTTGTTTCTGAAACTCTTCCATCGGAAAGTTCTACGGTATAACTAGTGTCTAAAGTGGATGGTGCAACATCAAGCAAAGCACAAAAGTTAGACGACACAAAACTCTTATCGGCACCCGAGTTGAATAACATAGAAGAATAACACTTGTTGAGAAGGAACTTACCCATGACAACATTGGAATCGGGGTTTACTCCTCCTCCTCCAATGGCTAAGCCCTTGTTGTAGCTTCATTGCCTCTAGTCTTGTTCCCATTCTTGTTTCCAGTCTTGTTTCCACGGTTCTGATTTCTCAACTTAGGACAATCTTTCCTAAAATATCCCGGCCTTCCACACTCATAACAAACAATACCTGGTTGATTCCCAACTGGGTCTCTCTGAGTGTTTGGAGTAACTGTAGCCAAACAATCCCTAGTTATATGACCGACTCTCTTACAGTTTCCATATCTCACAGTACACGGTCCTGCATGGTGCAATTTGCACTTGTTGCAGTACGGAAGAGATCCAACATACCCCTTTTTCTCATTGTTCCAAGCCGTGTAAGCTCTTGCCATAATCTGGCCTCTAATGTTTTGCCGCTTGAAAACTGGTTGCTGTCCACGATTGTCTCTCGGGTTGTTATCCAACCTTCTCTTCCTTTTAGCACTTCTAGCATATCCCTTTAGCTTTTGATCCATTAAGTTGTTGGCAATATGAATTGCATCTTGAAGTTTAGTGGGTTCAACAGCGATTACATTCCCCTGAATATTATCAGGTAAACCTCCAACGAATCTCTCAACTTTGTCCTCCTCATTTGGGACCATTCTAGTACACAACAACACTAGCTCCTGAAATCTCCTGGTGTAAGCAGTCAAGTCATTTCCCTTCACAACCAAGTTCCATAACTCGGTCTTCATATTTTGGACCTTGTTTCTTGGACAGTACACTTCTGTCATCAACTTCATAAGTTCTACTGAACTCATGGCATAGGCAGCCTCAATTCCAATTGTCCTCTTATGGGAGTTCCACCATGTCAATGCATTGTTTAGAAGCGTGCATAAAGCATACTTCACTTGGTACCTCTCTGGACAATTGCTAATATGGAATACCGTTTCCATCTTCTCGAACCAACGAGTTAACCCAACAACTCCTTCTATCCCATTAAACCGAAGTGGCTGGACTTTAGGAAGACTTGATATGTGCACTCTCGAGTAGGCACAAATCCTCTAAAGTTTATAGCCATTTCCTCCTCCTCCGTGTCCCATACCCAATTTATGTTTCCTCCATTTTATATTCTCTCCTTTCTATTTCCTTCCTCCATTTTCTATATCCTTCCATTTCCATTTACTTCGCTCCTTGACCACCCCCCAGTCTCTCATAAGGGTTTACAAGGTTCCTGGCGATTGGTCCTGACTCTAATGCTCCTGCCATTTTGATGATAAATTTGCTCATTAAGTCCTTCACGTGTCCTTGATGCTCTCAATATTTTAAGATGCTAGTGCTTCTTGTTTGATTTAATTTCCAAGCCCTCCAAACATATGCTCATATTTTAAATAAATCACGATTCACGCAAGTAACGAAACGAATAATGGTATCACCGAAAATTATAAAATTTTAAATATTTCCTTTAAATATAAAAATGTGGCTATTGCCAAAATACTACAACGCTTGGTGTCTCAGTTCGCTCCCGGAGACGATTCTCAGATAAAAGCGGGAAAACTTCCCGGTTAAACGTTAAAGTTAAACGAAACTTTTAAAATTCAAATTATCGATCGGTAATGGCTAAAATTTTGAACGGAAATTTGCGGGGTGTCACATCCTTTCCCCGTTAAAAGAGATTTTTCCTCAAAGCTTACGACGTAGTTTCTGCCACGGGCGCAGAAATTGGGAAAAGATGAGGGTACTTCTTTTGCATTTCATCTTCACTCTCCCAAGTGAACTCAGGACCTCTCCTAGAGTTCCAGCGTACTTTGACAATCAAAATATGACTCTGCTTTAGACGCTTGACCTTACGGTCCATGATCTCGACAGGTTCTTCGATGAAGTGGAGTTTGTCATCGATTTGGATTTCATCCAACAGTATAGCAAGAGGTTCATCAGCCATGCATTTCTTCAAATTCAAGACGTGAAACGTACTATGAACTCTACTCAACTGCTTTGGGAGTTCAAGTCGGTAGGAAACGGTTTCTACTTTGTCTATGATCTTAAAAGGTCCAATATAGCGAGGGTTCAGCTTTCCCCGTTTTCCAAAATGTATCACCCCTTTCTATGGTGACACTTTTAGCATGACATTATCTCCTATTTGAAACTCAAGGGGTTTTCGTCTTACGTCAGCATAGCTCTTTTGATGATCATAGGCAGCTTGGATACGGATCTTGATTTGAACGATCTTCTTAGTCGTCTCGCGGATGATCTCTGGGCCAGTGAGCTGACTATCTCCAACTTCAGCCCAGCAGATAGGTGATCGACACTTGCGCCTATACAACGCCTTAAATGGAGCAGCCTTAATGCTGGTATGGTAACTGTTGTTGTACGAAAATTCCACTAACGGTAAATGTTTATCCCAACCTTTTCTAAAGTCAAGTACACATGCACGTAACATGTCTTCCAACGTCTGAATGGTTCTCTCACTCTGACTATCGGTCTGTGGATAGTATGTTGTACTCATATCTAATCGAGTACCTAATGCCTTATTAAGAGTCTTCCAAAAATGTGAAGTAAATTTTCCATCATGATCAGAGATGATAGAAACTGGCACTCCATGCCTTGAGACTACTTCCTTTAAGTATTGTCTCGTCAACTTTTCTAACGTATCATCTTTTCGCATAGGCAAAAAATGAGCACACTTAGTGAGACGATCAACGATTACCCAAATCATGTCTTGACCGGTTGCCGTCTTTGGCAATTTAGTCACAAAGTCCATCGTTATGTTCTCCCATTTCCATTGCGGGATTTCTGGTTGAACCAACAACCCATACGGCTTTTGATATTCTATCTTAACAATGGCACACGTTAAACACTTGCTGACATAGGTGGCAATTTCTGCTTTCATGTTAGGCCACCAATACAACTTCTTAAGTTCTTGGTACATCTTATTCGATCTAGGATGGATGGAATACTTTGACTTATGAGACTCATGCATAATCAAAGCTCCCAGGTCACCAAAACATGGAAACCAACTTTGATTGTTCAAACATAATGTTTCGTCAGCACGAGGTCCTAGCTTGTTAATCATGCCATGCAAATATTCTTTGATGAAGTTCTCTTCTTTCCTGGCTTTCGATTGAGCACTCAAAATCTGCTTAGGAAGGTTTAACCCTATAGTCATAACTAAGGCCCAAACTCGTAGCGGCTTACTTCTTTCTTTCGGCTCAGGGCATCAGCCACCACGTTCGCCTTTCTTGGGTGATATCTAATCTCATAGTTGTAGTCGCTCAACAACTCTAACCATCGTTGTTGTCTCATGTTCAGCTCCTTCTGATCGAGAATGTGTTGCAAACTCTTGTGATCAGTGAACACGACGTACTTTGTACCATACAGATAGTGTCTCTACATCTTCAAGGCAAACACTACTACACCAAGCTCTAGGTCGTGTGTGGTATAGTTCTTCTCGTGAACCTTAAGTTGGCGGGATGCGTAAGCTATGACCTTCTCCCTTTGCATCAAAACCGCGCCCAACCCTTTATGCGAAGCATTGCAATATACCACAAAGTTCTCACTTCCCTCTGGTAAAGCCAAAATTAGTGCACTACATAATTTCTGTTTCAACAGCTGAAACGCAGCTTCTGCCTTTTCTCCCCAATCAAACTTCACACTTTTTTGAGTTAACTTCGTCATAGGCCTAGCGATTTTCGAGAAGCCTTTGATAAATTATCGGTAGTAACCGGCCAAACCTAAAAATTGACGAATCTCGATTGGAGTCTTGGGTGACGCCCAATCCTTGATAGACTCAATCTTAGCGGGATCAACGTGAATGCCTTCCTTATCAATTACGTGACCAAGAAATTGTACATTAGACAGCCAAAATTTACACTTTGAAAACCTGGCGTACAACTCCTCCTTCTTAAGTAACCTCATAATTAACTTAAGGTGTCCTTCATGCTCCTTTCTGCTCTTGGAATAGATTAAAATATCATCGATGAATACAATCATGAATCTATCCAGATACGGTTTGCACATCCGATTCATCAAATCTATGAATAATGCCGATGCGTTAGTCAAACCAAACGGCATTACTTGGAACTCGTACTGACCATAGCGAGTCCTAAATTCAGTCTTGGGAATGTCTTCCTCACGAACTCTGAGTCGGTGATAACCAGATCTCAGGTCGATCTTAGAGTAGACTCTTGAACTTGCAGTTGATCAAACAAGTCGTCGATTCTCGGAAGTGGGTACCAGTTCTTCACAATAAGCGTGTTTAGTTCACGGTAGTCGATACACATCCGAAAAGATCCATCTTTCTTTTTGACAAACAAAACTGGAGCTCCCTAGGGTGAGGAACTGTGTCTTATAAATCCTCTGTCAGAAAGTTCCTTTGACTGGTCCTCAGTCTTCTTGGATGTAACTTACGCTAGATAAACATGACATCCCTTCTGTATATACTTCTGGGTTTTTGTACACGATATGATGTTCAGCTTCGACTTACTTCCGCCGTCATAATCATCACCTCATATTATCAACACTTCATCTCCATAAGGGATACGGACAACCTTCTCGTCACAAACGATCAACGTGTGGTATTTCGCCAACCAATCCATACCGATGATGACCTAATAATCCTAACGTACAGTCTTTAAGGACAACATTAGTTTCTGAAATTCTTCCATCGGCAAGTTCTATGACATAACTAGTGTCTAAAGTGGATGGTGCAACATCAAGCAAAACACTAAAGGTAGACGACACAAAACTCCTATTGGCTCATGAATCGAATAACATAGAAGCATAACAGTTATTGAGAAGGAACGTACCCGTGACAACATTGGAATCGAGGTTTGCTCCTCCTCCTCCAATAGCATAAGCCTTTGCCGTAGCTTTATTACCTCCAGTCTAGTTTCCACTCTTGTTTCCATTCTTGTTTCCAGTCTTGTTTCCATTCTTGTTTCCAGTCTTGTTTCCATGGTTTTGATTTCTCAACTTAGGACAATCTTTCCTAAAATGTCCTGGCCTTCCACACTCATAACAAATTATACCCGGCTGATTCCCAACTGGGGCTCTTTGAGTGTTTGGAGTAACTGTAGCCGTACAATCTCTAATTATATGACTAACACTCTTACCCGTTCGTGTTTACACGTTTTCCAAAGTAGTAGACTTTATTTAAAAACCATTTTCATATCACTTTCAATTCACTTTTCATATCTACAAACTATACATCATCAAAACCTTTTTACTATTTAATCAAAAGACCATTTGTACCCTTATTAGGCTTTTAGGCCCAATAAGCCTAATTTTATTATTCGAAACATCCAACGTTCAAAATAAGTTAAACGTGTAGCGTTTAAATCGTACACTATTAAATAAGCTATTCATGAACTTATTCAATAAGCTACACCGTAGCTTTACGCCTTGGTGTATTGTATTTATGTTGGGCCTTGGCCCATTAAGTCCAAAAATGTAGTTTTACTTATCCATATAGTCTGATAAGCAAAACCTTAAATAATAAACATGCAACTTAATAATAAGCTATCAATAAGCTCACAATAAGCCAAGCAATAATAAGCCAAACCACATAAGCTCAAGAATAAGCTTGTGGCGTTGGGCCTTGGTTGTGGGATGTGACTAAAATCTAAGCAAACCAAATTCAAACTTATTTATTAAGCCGAATAAGTTTACTATTTGTCCTTTCAAAATAAGCTAGAAAAATGAGCTAACAAATATAAGCCGAAACAAAGTAAGCTAAACAAATAATTCTCATTCCTTTTCTATTTGGGCTGAACCATACATAAGCCCATTAAGCTCAAAAGAATCAAAATAAGCTTTTACAAAAGCTTATTATATAAGCCGAATAAAAATAAGCTAGAAATAAGCTCAATAAATTTAAGTTACAAGAAACTACCTTGAACAAATATTTCTTTATGTTTTCTATTTTAGGACGCAACATATATAGGTCACATAAGCTCAAAAATAATCAAATAAGCTTTCCCATTAGCTTATTATATAAGCCGAATACAAATAAGCTATAACATACCATTTTGATTACACAAAAATAACCACGATCACAAAACTATACTTTCCTTATATTTCCTTTTATTATTTTCGAACCATAAGCATAACCTTTTAAGGTTTATGTAGTTTTAAAATCTTTATCTTTACAAAATAAGTTGTACAACTAGTATGTATGCATCAAGATAATTATGAAAGTACAAGTTATTAAAAGATTTGAAGACTTACAAAGTTTGAAGGTTTTTAGAAGGATGAATAAGACTAAAACAACCCAAATGTTGTTCAACAAATACCCGAATGATACAAATGATCAAACCTTCAACAAATCTTCAAGGGTTTTTGATCAAAGATGAAAATTTTATGGATTTATATATGTGTGTATGTATTTCGTGGCTAGGAAGAACAAGAAAGAAAAAGAAAACTCAAATGCTAAGTGTGTGTCAGATATGAATGAAAAATGAGAAGTAAATGGTATATATGGACAATTGCTTCACACACTAAAAGTGTGTAAGTGTGTGTGTGTGCCGTGGGATAGGACAAGGAAGGGAGAGGGGACCAAAATGATCTCCCAATCACAAATAAGCTAGGACAAAATATGAGTTGGAGTTTGTCTTATTGATTTTGAATTCAAATTGGCATCTTAGGTTCACATGGGGTGTTTGTTTGGACGAACAAGACAAAAAGGGGGGGGGGGACCAAATGGTTTCCAATATTTTAAGATGCTAGTGCTTCTTGTTTGATTTAATTTCCAAGCCCTCCATGCATATGCTCACATTTTAAATAAATCACGATTCACGCAAGTAACGAAACGAATAACGGTATCACCGAAAATTATGAAATTTTAAATATTGCCTTAAAATATAAAAATGTGGCTATTTCCAAAATACTACAACGCTTGGTGTCCCAGTTTGCTCCCGAAGATGATTCTCAGATAAATGCGGGAAAACTTCCCGGTTAAACGTAAAAGTTAAACGAAACTTTTAAAATTTAAATTATCGGCCGGTAATGGCTAAAATATTGAAAGGAAATTTGCAAGGTGTCACACTTTCCAGCATGTGTGTGGTGTATGTGCTTAATGTTGAATCTTCCAAAGAACTATGGGATTCCTTAAAGGCCAAATATATGGCTGATGATGCATCAAGTAAGAAGTTCATTGTTAGTAATTTCACAAATTACAAAATGACTAATTCAAGACCAGTTATGGAACAATACAATGAACTTCTTGGTATACTTGGAAGGTTTACACAACACAAAATGAACATGGATGAGGCCATTCTGGTCTCTTGTATCATTGACAAACTTCCTCCTTCTTGGAAAGATTTCAAGCATATCTTGAAACATAATAAGGAGGAGTTAACTCTTGTTGAGTTAGGCACTTATCTACACATTGAGGAATCCCTTAGGGTGCAGGATAGTGACAAGCCAAAGGGAAACAATGTTGTTGGCCCTTTAGTTATCAATATGATAGAGCATAACAACTCCTTCAGGTACAATGACAACAAGGGTAAATGTAAGCATCAGGACACCAAAGCTGATCCTAACAAAAAGTCTAAAGTGACTTGTTGAAAGTGTGGGAAAACTGGACACTTGAAAAAGGATTGCAAAGATGGAAAAGTTGGCAACAAATCTAATGGTTCAGGTACAAATGGTTCAATGAATGGTTCTTCTAACTCATTGAAAGGTCAGAATATGTTTCATAAATCTTTTCAGGTTTATTATGTTACATATGTATCTGAGGCTTATTTTGTGCAAGATAATGATGTTGCATGGTGGGTTGACTCAGGAGAAACTGTGTATGTGTGTAAAGATGGATGTTGGTTTAAGACCTATGAGTTACTGAATGATGGATCTATCCTTCTCATGGGAAATGAGTCAACAGCCCTAGTGCATAGACGTGGTTGTGTAGATCTTAGATTTAGTTCTGGAAAGATTGTTTCCTTGTTTAATGTTTTGCATGTTCCTAATATTAGGAAGAACTTGGTTTCTAGTAGTATTTTGAATAATTATGGTTATAAACAAGTGATTGAATCTAATAAATTTGTTTTATCCAAACATGGTGTGTTTATTGGTTTTGGTTATTTATGTAATTAAATGTTCAGGCTTAATATTGTTAATGATAATGTTGGTTCAGCCTTTATGTCAACCTTTAAAGTGAATGATTCAATCATATGGCATGCTAGACTGGGCCATGTCCACTTTAAGAGGATGCAAGATATGTCTAAGGATGGGTCAATCCCAGCTTTTAACATGGATACTAAAAAGTGTAAGACTTGCATGCTGATCAAAATTACTAAGAAACCATTTCAAAATGTAAAACGTGAACTGAAGTTTTGGAGCTAATCTACAGTGATTTGTGTGATTTACATGTTACTCTCTCATTAGAGAATAAGAAATACTTTGTGACATTTATTGATGATGCTTCAAGGTTTTGCTATGTTTATTTATTACATTTAAAGGATGAAGCTTTAGATAAATTCAAAGTATTTAAAACTGAAGTTGAATTACAACAAGGGTTCCTGATCAAAAGATTTAGGACTGATAGGGGAGGTGAGTACATAGATACTTTGTATTTTCAGTCTGTTGGTATTATCTATGAAACGATTGTTCCCTATACTCTACAACAAAATGGTATATCTAAAAGGAAAATAGAGTACTGAAAGAAATGGTTAATTCCATGTTGTCCTACTCAGGACTGAGTCAAGGGTTTTAGGGTTAAGCTATGTTAACAGCTTGCTATTTATTAAATAGGGTTCCCAATAAAAAGAACATGATTGCCCCTTGTGAACTTTGGAATAAAAGGAAACCAAACGTGAATTACCTTAGGGTTTGGGGTTATAGCGCAGTTGTAAGACTCCCTGATCCAAAGCTGAAAACTTGGGCTGAAAAAGGCATTGAATGCGTCTTTGTTGGATATGCTGAGCATTCTAAGGCTTTTAGGTTTTATGTTATTTAACCCAATGAATCAGTTTCAATTAACTCTAGAATTGAATCAAGTGATGCTATATTTGATGAGAATAGATTCTCATCAGTCCCTAGACCAAGTCAGAGGTCCATGATAAATAGAACTGAAGACATTGGTGGTTTAGTGGTCCCTAAAAAGGTCATTGAAGAGGTTGTGGTTCAACAACTTGAACCTGAGCTTAAAAAAGCAAACGGAATAGGACTCCAAAGAACTTTGGACCTGAATTTCAATTATACTTTATTGAAGGAACAAGGGATGAGGTCTCTAACCAACACTCCTATTGCTTTAATGTTGAGGATGACCTCAACACATTTGATGAATCAATGAAGTCTCAGGATGTTGCTTTCTAGAAAGAAGCAATTAATGATGAGATGAATTCCATCATGGGCAACAACACTTGGGTGTTGCCTGATCTACCTCCAGGTTGCAAACCTCTTGGTGCAAATGGATCTTCAAAAGAAAACTAAAGGTAAATGAAACTATTGAAAAGTTCAAGGCAAGACTGGTCATTCAGGGCTTTAGACAAAAGTCAAGGATATACTACTTTGATACTTATGCTCAAGTGGCACGTATCAGTATCATAAGACTGTTGATAGCTTTGGCATCTATTCATAATATGATTATTCATCAGATAGATGTGAAGACAGCTTTCTTGAATGGTGAATGGGATGAGGAGGTCTATATGAACCAACCTTGGGGCTTCATCATGTCTAGCAATGAAAACAAGGTGTGTAAACTGATGAAGTCCTTATATAGACTGAAGCAGTCACCTAAGCAATGGCATCAAAAGTTTAATGAAGTAGTTTTTTCTGGTGGTTATTTACTTAACCAAGCTGACAAATGTGTGTATAGAAAATTTGATAAATCTGGTAAAGGAGTCATCATTTGTCTATATATTGATGATATGCTGATATCTGGCACTAACGAAAGGTAGATCTGACAAAGGAAAATTGTCTTCAAAGTTCTCCATGAAGGACATGGGGGAGGTTGATGTTATCCTTGGTATAAGGATTAAACATGAAAGTAATGGAATAGAAATTTCTCAATCTCATTAATTAAGAAGGTTGAAGAAATTTAATTACTTTGATTGTACTCCAGTGAGTACTCCTATGGATACAAGTGAGAAGTTGATAAACAATAATGGTCAGGTTATATCTCAACTTAAGTATTCTAGGGTGATTGGATGCCTGATGTATGTCATGACTTGTACAAGGCCTAATATTGCTTTTACGATGGGTAAACTGAGCAAGTACACTAGTAATCCTGATACTAACACTGGCAAGCAATTCATAGGGTACGAAGTATCTAATGAAAACTATGGATTATAGTTTGGTATATACTGGCTTTCCTTTAGTCTTAGAAGGATACACTGATGCAAGCTGGATCAACAACCCTGAAGATAATTCGTCTACCAGTGTGCTTGATGGAGGTGCAATTTCTTGGGCATCCAAGAAGTAAACTTGCATCACCAGTTCAATAATAGAATCTGAATTTGTGGCTTTAGCAGCTGCTGGTAAGGAAGCTAAATGGTTGAGAAACCTGATCCTTGAGATTCCATTATGGTCTAAACCTATAGCACATATTTCTATCCGTTGTGATAGTGCAGCTACATTGGCAAAGGCTTATAGCCAAATGTACAATGGAAAGTCTAGAAAATTAGGTGTCAGGCATAGCATGATTCGTAAACTTATCATGAATGGAGTGGTATCTATAGAGTTTGTGAGGTCTCAACAAAACTTAGCTAATCACTTGACGAAGGAACTGGCTAAAGACTTGGTTATAAAGTCTGCTGGAGGGATGGGTTTAAAGTCCAAGTTAGTCACTGAATGCTAGGACACCCAACTCCCTCCTAAGGAAACTTGGAAGCTGAGTTCAATGTGGAAAGTTGAACGCTTAATGGACTGAAGCACATGTTTTTACAATCATCCTAAGGATGTGCTTGGAACCTGCTGAAAAGGGGGATGAAGTCTTTACTTCTCAATGGTCAATTTCTTTGAAAAAGTGCTTAGCAGGAGCATGAATAAAAAGGAACCACCTATATGAATGTTGAGGTTTTGCCGCTTCAAGGAGCTTTGGACTTTTAGCTCTTACAACATTTATAAATTGAATATGGACACATGGCTTGTATAGTGTCAGAAGCGTTTAAGTGTTTGAAAACTTGTGTGTATTTTATCTTCAGGTATTCAAATGGGTTGAAGGGTTCAATTCATAGAACACCCTCATTCTCGAATATTTGAACGTGTAATGTACTAAGATGGAAATTCAATCCACAAGATATTTTTGTTTATGCACTTGTTTTGTTTAATGTTTAATTTTCATGCAAAGAAATTGTACTAGATTGGGGAGGATTGTTGGAAAGTTAGTTCAATTGTGGGTTCAGTTCATACCGGGTAACGGGATTGGATGTACGAAGTGTACTCCCATAGGTCACTGAACACACTGACTCTGATAGTAGTAAAAAGGGAATTCAAGTCGTCGATGAAGTCTGGTGAGTTCACTCTTCAGTGAGTATAACTCTAGACAGAATAATATTCATCAGTATGATGGCTTTAGCTTTGTACTCCCTGAGTAGTAAGCTGAAGGATACCATCAGGTAGTAATCCATCAGGGGATGTATCCTCAGCTGGCTATCTCATCAGTGAGTCTTATCAGTGTGAATGCTTCATCTTGTGTGCTCTTCAGTGAGCTAGCTGAGTGTTCAGGACATTGAAGGATTGACCTCGATGGAATGAATTCAACTAACTTGTAACAACTTTGACCTATTCAAGTAGCAGGTTTGACTGCATTAAATGATCACGTTTAAATTGATCATGTAACCATTAATTCTTATAATTATAGAGGATAATTATGGAAGAGGTTAATGGGCACATTAATCCCTCATAATCCCATTGACTAGAGTTTGAGTAAATCTCTTATAAATAGGAGATTACAACTACATGGAAACACAGACAGAAAACATAAACACTTAGAAGCGAAGGATTCCTAATTTGTGCCTAAAAAAAGAACAATCACTTGGTTTTATCCCAAGGAGGTATTCGTGCTACCCAGACATATGGTCGAATAATCTTCTATGAAAAGTGATTATACGACTTCAAATGATATCCGTTAACCTTCATTGATAATTAGCTAGGCACTGATTATCTTCACCATGTTCTGAGCGTACAACAAACCCAACAAAAACACATTCAACATTATTCAAGAAAATTCGTTTTTCTAAAATGAAAATTGAGTAAAAAGGAGTAATACAAAATCACAATGACATGAAAGAATGGTGACATTTTGAAATATCAAAAAAATAGCACAAACTTTTATTTGTCAAAAAAAATGTTGTGTTGGAAAATTTTTAAACTTTATTTGACTCAAACCTTTTACGTTTAAACTTTACAACGACATATAAGCAGTTTAAGCATCTAAGCGTTGCAGATTAAGACGAGGCATACTAACGCATAGAAAGACCAATGCTCGAACACTCTTAAACCTAATATGAACGCTTAAAATTCGAAATACTCTAAACGTTCCAAACAAACTCGGGCGTTCATAATGCAAAACTTCGGGCGTTCGGAACACATAAATGGGAGTTTAAAACTCAAACTCGGTCGTTCAAACCACAAGATCAGATCGGGCGTTGGAAACACATAAATGGGGCGTTCCATCTTCCTAATCAAGCGTTCGATCTTCAAAATGTTTATTCCTATCGTACAAAACCCAACTTCAACCGTAACAATTTTTAAGCCAAAAGCTTTGATTATTAACCAAATTTTACCATTCAAATTGCTAAATATCACTTTTTAACACCTTAATAAGCTCAAATAAGCTCTAAAACATCAAATCCCACTAAAATTAAGCACAACTTTTCAAGATTTTATCCTAATTTTGCTTATTTTCCCTCCAAAAACTCCGATCTCTAAAAACAACCTCTAAAGCTCAAATCACAATCATCTCAAAACACTATAATCCTAACAATCTCTGACGATGATACCACATATTAGACATAAGGATCTTGATTGATGAATTAGTGTGTGTGATTATAGGTGTATTTAGTGTGTGTTTTAGAGAGAAAGAGAGAATTTAACAACTTGTCATTTATTGCATTGATATTGATACAATACAATGCGGCTTACACTAATGAAAGATAAATAAGTTATTCTTATTTATAGTCACATAGGCAACTTTCACTTAATAACATAATTAGTCCTACTTTATGACATTTTATTAATTCTAACAAAGGTCCCTCACTATTCCTAAAAAGAGTAAAACTGGTCTTGCGTTTTTTTTTGCAGAAATGGTACCTGCGTGTTATATGTTTTGCGAAAAAAGTCCTTGAGAAATTGAGAAAAAGGTTACCGACCTTAACATACGATTACGAAAACATTCCATGTGTTGAATGTAGGGACTTTTGTGTAAGAAATTTTTTTCAAAAGTGCATTTAGTTTACTTATGTTGCAAAAATAGTCCTTGAAAAATTATAAGAATACCCGTGCCTGCCGACTACCGTTATTTGTGATTATTTTGATAATTCTTTAATTAAGTTTAAACTCCCCGCCTCCTCCCCGCAGAGCGCGGGTGAAGAAAAGTTTGTTGTAGCACATGTAAGTATGTATAGCGATGGCAAAAAACCCGAACCCGATGTGGAAACCCAAAACCCGAAGCTTTTGGGGCAGGCCGGGGCATGCTTATCGAGTTGCGGAGCGAGTTTCGAGGCATTAACAACGGGCGGGAGCGGGGCACAACATCCCCGCCCCGCCCCGCCCCGAAACTATATATTCATATGTTGTTATGATAGTGTTTACGTAATAAAAACAATATTATTGATTTTTGCAGTTTTGTATATTTGCAAAATTGCAAATTGTGATTAGAAAAACTACCTTTATGCTATATTTTTAGAAGAAGTTTTGATTTTTTAAGCGTGTATTATCATTATTTATTTTTAATTTGTTGAAAACTTATTAAAGCTAGTAACTAATATATTATTAGTTGGTTCTTGATTCTTCACATTCACGTAGGTAAATATAGCGCAAAAATAATAATAAACGTGAAACAACGCGTATTTGATCAGAGCGAGTTTGGGGGAGCATCTCGTCCCCATGAAGCGCCCCAATACAATTCTCAATAGGGATCAGGGTGGGGTTTGGAGGGTGGTTTGCTAATCGGGTTTGAGAATGGAGGTGTGTAGGTCTCAGCCCTAGATAGATCTTTTAAGCCTGTGATGAATATAGAGTACTAATGTAATCAAAAGTAACTCTGTGAGAGACTCTAACAAAACAATCTATTGTTCACGCAAAAAATAAACAATAGTGCTAAAGAAGAATTACTAAAACAATACTTTGATCCTCTATGGATCTTTTTTACTAATAATAAAACTATTTCTTGATTGTTCAATCGTATCTCAACCTAAACCGTGTGGTTTCATTAATAGATATGAAACCCTAAACTAATTCTCCTAGAATTACGATTCCATGAGGCTATCTACTACTTCTCATGCCTATCCATAGTTTAAGCGAACCGAACTTAATCCTGGAGTAACTACTCTACTCTTCCAGGCTAATATTCAAAAGCAACAAATTCTACATACCCGCTATAGCATCTATTACACTATCAAGTACAATTACTCTACCAGTAGAACTACAATACCTACCAGTAGGAACGAATAAATACAAATATTCCTAACAATCCTCCCCTAAACTGGATGTTGACCTAGTTAATGTCCAGTTTCTAGATAGATCTTTACTTCTAAGCTTGAGGATTGAAACAGCAACAAAAACAGCAGCAATAACTTGAACTTGAGCACTCCAGCAGCAATAATGAATTCCATTGCATGAACTCAGAATCTCCACAGCAGCATAAGAGTCATCAATTCAGGTTATAACTATTCTCATCACTTTCCATGGTGTGTTAACTCCTGGAAGAGGTGAATCATAGAAAATAAATGGATTTGATGAAGCCTTTACCAAGTAGCCATTAACTCTTGGGCTAGCCAATCTATAGGGTCCTAGAAAAAGGAATGCCATGGAAGATTGGAACCATTTTCAACCACTTCAAACTTTAATCATAGTGGGTTGAATACTATATGACTTTGGGCAAGTCATCACAGCCAAAAACGGATTTGATTTGTCTTTACCTGGAGCCGTTTGCTCAGGACTAGCCACTTTTCATTTCAAGAATATGGCAAGTGATAACCATCCAGTTTTGGGTAACCTGGCAACCATCAACGGATTTTATAAGCCTTTACCACATAGCCGTTTGCTTGTGGGCTAGACAATCCTTGGGACCCAGAAAGGGTTATTCCCATGGTGGACTGTAAACCATCTCAACTAATTGGTACATGAAACATAGGTCAGTTGAGAGACCCTATGGTTTTAAGCAAACCATTACAGCTATATCAATTCATTCTAGTCTAAGACCTGGGAATTGAAACCAAAATTCAATTAATTCTAGCCCTAAGGCCTGGGAATTGAAACCCATAATGATGTTGCACCCCAAAAGCCATAAAACCAATTTGCACCAAAATATTTTTTCACATGAAAACCAAAATTTGAGTCAAAAAGGAGTTAAGCTCAGTAGCCATCCAAAAACCTCAAAAACCATCCAAAGTGACCTGCAATAAACAAAACTATACATACCAAAAGCAATAAAAATATATACAAGGCAGTAACAAGATACCAGACTCAATCAGAAGGAACACAAGAAGCAAGCTGATTTTTGATGAACTTAATCAGTTGCACAGCATGTGTCATGTCGTTCCCGACACCATCTACCTCCACTTCCAACTTATGTTTCAGCATCTTCTTCATGAGTGAAGCAGAAAGAGGATATGGTGTATCAGTAAACATGTACAAGATCTTGCCAGCAAATGTTTCTAGCACATGAACACCTGAAAATGGAAACAATTTCCATCTGTAGATAACCCACTCCTGCTGATCATCCCAAACTCCAACACTTGAACCACCAGGAGTAGAATCAAACAAAACATGAAGATCTCCCCACAAAAGCAATCCATTACCAGCTAGAGGGTTGACCTCGTAATGCTTAACAACCATGCCATATAACTTAGACAAATCCTGTCTATCAAGCAAGTGCAGAATCTCTCGAAGATGAGTAAAGAATTTGGTAGATTTATCAGTGAAGTATAAAGCATTGACAGCACCCAAGCCAGTAGGGACAATTTCCCATGCAGCAAATGCATGCCAATAATGAGGGTTGGTATCCCCAGCAGAATCATCAGAATCATCATCAGAGAGCACATGAAGGAAGGATTTATCAGGAGCATTTAAATCCACCTCAGAAGAGGGCATCTTCCTTGGTGCTAGAGACTTCCTCCTGGTGCCAGGGGACTTAGTAGCAGCAACTGAAAAGTGACTCCTTGTTCGCGGACCAGTTGTCCTTGGAACAGCAGGTGGAACTTCAGTGTATGAAGCAGCAGCAAATGGAGCAGCATCAGATGGTTTGGGTGGTGAAACAGGTGTAACCTCAGGGGAGTGTGGAGGTGTATCAACAAATGGTGAAGGGTTAGATGGAACACCAGCAGTTGATGGATTGGATGCAGGAGGAACAGAAGTGTGTTGAGCTTCATTGGATTTTGACTTCTTGGAAGTAGGCTGGTCCAAATCTGCACCAGGTCTTTTAATAGACCTCCTGAGTATCTGAGTTTGCAGATTTTCAACAGCATGTCGAATCTTGTTAAACTCCTCCTGAAGTGTGGCATCAGTAAAAGACTTGACATGTTTCAAAGTCCATCCAGTAGAATAAATGACAGAACTCTGATTCTTGACATAAGTTCTCATAAAGTTTTTCTGCTGTGCATATGTCATAGGTTTATTCCTCTTCTCTATAAACCTCTGTGTTTCAAACTGTCTCCTCCTTTCAGCAATAACTTTGACCATTCTCTCTGCAAAGTTTTCTTCAGTAACATCAGGACCAAGTAAATCAGCAGTAAGTCCCTGATTGGCATGTACTTGTCCCATGATACGTATCCAATCATCATCTGTGTAGTACTTTGCAGAATTAAGAACATCCTCTTGCCTCTTCCTCTGTCTTTCCTCTTGTTCTCTAGCCAACTCAGCCTGTTCTTCTTCATATAGTTTCTTTGCAGCTTCTGCACCCAATCTGTCCTCCTCCAATTGTCTGAAAGACCTTGGCTTGATTGGAGGATCCTCATCTATCATGGGAGATTTTCCTTTGTTAAAGGGATCAGCAGAAAACTCAAAAGTAGGACCAGTAGGAACATCAGTTTCACTACCAAATGCAGTAGTGTGAGTGGATGCACCAGTAGGAATATCAGCTGTTTGATTGTCATTAGCAGGAATAGAAGATGTGTCAGCAGCAGAAGCAGCTGCTTTAGCAAGCTTGATCAATGGGTCTACATCTTGTTCCTCTGCCTCCTCATTATCAGATTCACTCACAAACACTTTTCTTCCTCTAGCTTTGAGTTTTGATTCCAGAAACTTCACTCTTTTTACCAATTTGCCCATCACCTCTTTAAACAACAGCTTATGGGCTTGAAGCTCAGATTCCAAATTCTCAATCTTTTTCCCTTGTTCACACACTAATGTACACAAAGCTGTTAGATTAAGAGGGTCCGCAGCACCTCTTGAGGTTGTACCTTTAGGTGGAGCTGCAGGGGACCTTGGAGGAGTAGCAAAGAAAGTTCCTCCCAGAGATTCATCTTCCACATTAGTAGAAGGAACAGGGTCAGGAAATGGACCCTGCTCATTTTGTTGAGCACCAGTATTGGTTGGTGCTGGTCTGGGTGGTGTTGAGACTTGTTCATGAGGATGAACAGTCTCA
>BQNB010087313.1:0-24195 GCA_026074375.1 Tanacetum coccineum
ATGTGTAATAAGGTCTTTGATTGTGATGATGGGAGAACCAGATTAGAGGTAACTAGAGGGCACCAGTAGTGTTAATGTTCAGGGTTTTGAGTTATGTATGTATCAGTTTATTGTGTTTGGGGTGGGAGGTTCAAATTCAAGTTGTTCTCTTTTTTCCTTTCTTTGAGTTTTCCCAATGGGTTTTTATCTAAGAAAGGTTTTTTAAGGAGGCAATTGGATTTGGACTGTTTGCTATGTGCTCTCCCTTGTTGGTTATCTTTGATTTGGCGTATGAAGATTCTTGTGTTAGCTGCTGGTTTGCTATTTGCTGGTTATTGAAGTTTTGGTTGCTGTTGGAGGATTTAAAGATTCATGGTGTTTATTTGTTTATGTAATTTGCTATAGGTTTAGAGTTGTATGCTTTCTGGCTTGGAATTGGGTTATGGTGATGCTTCAGTGGGAGTCTGGTTGGTCCTGGGTTCCTTTGATGATTCAGAGTTTCCCTTTTATCCCCTAGTTAGCTGTTTAAACTCTTTATGTTTTTGTTTGTTATGTATGAGCTTGGGAATTGTCCAAAGCCATTTGTTTTTTGTTGCCTTTGTGATAGTTAGGGATGCGTCCTAACTTTATCTTTATCACTTTGGCTTTGTTCCTCTGTACTTTGCCCTTTTGTGGCCTTTTCTTAATAAATTAACCTTTAAGAAAAAAAGAAAAAAAAGTTATGTCGAGCAAATCTTCTAGCCAAAGGTATCTTGTTTTGGGTAAAAGGTTTATACTCGATGAAAAGCTCAAATAATGACGAAAGTTATGTCGGGCAAATCTTCTCGCCAATGGTATCTTGTTTTAGGTAAAGGATATATAGCCGAAGAATTGCCCAAATGATGACGAAAGTTATGTCGGGCAAATCGTCTCGCCAATGGTATCTTGTTTTGGTTAAAGGGTTTATAACCGATAAAATGCTCAAATGATGATGAAAGTTATGTCGAGCAAATCTGTTCACCAAAGGTATCTTGTTTTGGGTAAAGGGTTTATACCCGATGAAATGCTCAAATGATGACGAAAGTTATGTCGAGCAAATCTTCTCGCCAAAGGTATCTTGTTTTGGGTAAAAGGTTTATACCCGAAGAAATGCTCAAATGATGACGAAAGTTATGTCGAGCGAATCTACTCGCCAAAGGTATCTTGTTTTGGGTAAAGGGTTTATACCAGATGAAATGCTCAAATGATGACGAAAGTTATGTCGAGCAAATCTGCTCGCCAAAGGTATCTTGTTTTGGGTAAAGGGTTTATACCCGATGAAATGCTCAAATGATGACGAAACTTATGTCGGGCAAATCTGCCAAAGGTATCTTGTTTTAGGTAAAGGGTTTATAGCCAATGAATTGCTCAAATGATGATGAAAGTTATGTCGGGCAAATCTGCTCGCCAAAGGTATCTTGTTTTAGGTAAAGGGTTTATACCCGATGAAATACTAAAATGATGACGAAAGTTATGTCGAGCAAATCTGTTAGCCAAAGGTATCTTGTTATGGTAAAGGGTTTATACCTGATGAAATGCTTAAAGGATTATGAAATTTAAACTCGATGAAATGCTAAAATGATGACGAAAGTTATGTCGAGCAAATCTTCTCGCCAAAGGTATCTTGTTTTGGGTAAAGGGTTAAAACTCGATTAAATGCTCAAATGATGACGAAAGTTAAGTCGAGCAAATCTTCTCGCCAAAGGTATCTTGTTTTGGGTAAAGGGTTTATACCCGATGAAATGCTCAAATGATGACGAATATTATGTCGAGCAAATCTGCTCGCCAAAGGTATCTTGTTGTGGGTAAAGGATTTATACCCAATTAAATGCTCAAATGATGACGAAAGTTATGTCGAGCAAATCTGCTCGCCAAAGGTATCTTGTTGTGGGTAAAGGGTTTATACCCGATGAAATGCTCAAATGATGACGAAAGTTATATCGAGCAAATCTGCTCACCAAAGGTATCTTGTTTTGGGTAAAGGTTTTATACCCGATGAAATGCTAAAATGATGACGAAAGTTATGTCGAGCAAATCTGCTCGCCAAAGGTATCTTGTTTTGGGTAAAGGGTTTAAACTCGATGAAATGCTCAAATGATGACGAAAGTTAAGTCGAGCAAATCTTCTCGCCAAAGGTATCTTGTTTTGGGTAAAGGGTTTAAACCCGACGAAATGTCAAATGATGACGAAAGTTATGTCGAGCAAATCTACTCGCCAAATGTATCTTGTTTTGGGGTTTATAGCTGATGAAATGCTCAAATTATGACAAAGTTATGTCGCGCAAATATGCTCGCCAAAGGTATCTTGTTTTGGGTAAAGGGTTTATACCCGATGAAATGCTCAAATGATGATGAATGTTATGTCGAGCAAATCTGCTCGCCAAAGGTATTTTTTTGGGTAAAGGGTTTAAACTCGATGAAATGCTCAAATGATGGCGAAAGATATGTCGAGCAAATCTGCTCGCCAAAGGTATCTTGTTTTGGGTAAAGGGTTTATACGCAATGAAATGCTCTAATCATGATGCAAGTTAAGTCGAGCAAATCTGCTCGCCAAAGGTATCTTGTTTTGGGTAAAGGGTTTATACCCGATGAAATGCTCAAATGATGACGAAAGTTATGTCGAGCAAATCTGCTCGCCAAAGGTATCTTGTTGTGGGTAATGGGTTTATACCCGATGAAATGCTCAAATGATGACGAAAGTTATGTCGAGCCAATCTGCTCGCCGAAGGTATTTTGTTTTGGGTAAAGGGTTTAAACACGAGGAAATGCTCAAATGGTGACGAAAGTTATGTCAAGCAAATCTGCTCGCCAAATGTATCGTGTTTTGGTTAATGGGTTTATACCCGATGAAATGCTCAAATGTTGACGAAAGTTATGTCGAGCAATGCTCAAATGATGACGAAAGTTATGTCTAGCAAATCTGCTCGCCAAAGGTATCTTATTTTGGGTAAAGGGTTTATAGCCGATGAAATGCTCAAATGATGACGAAAGTTATGTCGAGCAAATCTGCTCGCCAAAGGTATATTGTTTTGGGTAAAAATTTTATTGCTGATGGAATGCTCAAATGATGATGAAAGTTATGTCGAGCAAATCTACTCGCCAAAGGTATCTTGTATTGGGTAAAGGGTTTATAGCCGATGAAATGCTCAAATGATGACGAAAGTTATGTCGAGCAAATCTGCTCGCCAAAGGTATCTTGTTTTGGGTAAAGGGTTTATACCCGATGAAATGCTCAAATGATGATGAAAGTTATGTCGAGCAAATCTGTTTGCCAAACGTATTGTGTTTTGGGTAAAGGGTTTAAACTCGATGAAATGCTCAAATGATGACGAAAGTTATGTCGAGCAAACCTGCTCGCCAAAGGTTTCTTGTTTTGGGTAAAGGGTTTATACCCGATGAAATGCTCAAATGATGACGAAATTTATGTTGAGCAAATTTGCTCAAGATATCTTGTTTTGGGTAAAGGCTTTATAGCGGATGAAATGCTCAAATGATGACGAAAGTTATGTCGAACAAATTTGCTCGCCAAAAGTATCTTGTTTTGGGTAAAGGGTTTATACCGGAAGAAATGCTCAAACGATGACAAAATTTATGTCGAGCAAATCTGCTCGCCAAAGGTATCTTGTTTTGGTTAATGGGTTTATACCCGATGAAATGCTCAAATGTTGACGAAAGTTATGTCGAGCAAATCTGCTCGCCAAAGGTATCTTGTTTTGAATAAAAGGTTTATACCCGATTAAATGCTCAAATGATGACGAAAGTTATGTCGAGCAAATCTGCTCGCCAAAGGTATCTTGTCTTGTGTAAAGGGTTTATACCCGATGAAATGCTCAAATGATGAAGAAAGTTATGTCGAACAAATCTACTCGCCAAAGGAATCTTGTTTTGGGTAAAGGGTATATACCTGATGAAATGCTCAAATGATGACAAAAGTTATGTCGAGCAAATCAGTTCGCCAAAGGTATCTTGTTTTGGGTGAAAGGTTTATACCCGATGAAATACTCAAATGATGAAGAAAGTTATGTCAAGTAAATCTGCTCGCCAAAGGTATATTGTTTTGGGTAAAGGGTTTATACCCTATGAAATGCTCAAATGATGACGAAAGTTATGTCGAACAAATCTACTCGCCAAAGGTATCTTGTTTTGTGTAAAGGGTTTATAGCCGATGAAATACTCAAATGATGACGAAAGTTATGTCGAGCAAATATGCTCGCCAAAGGCATATTGTTTCGGGTAAATTTTTTATAGCCGATGAAATGCTCAAATGATGATGAAAGTTATGTCGAGCAAATCTACTAGCCAAAGGTATCTTGTATTGGGTAAAGGGTTTATAGCCGATGAAATGCTCAAATGATAACGAAAGTTATGTCGAGCAAATCTGCTCGCCAAAGGTATCTTGTATTGGGTAAAGAGTTTATACCCGATGAAATGCTCAAATGATGACGAAAGTTAAGTCGAGCAAATCTGCTCGCCAAAGGTATCTTGTTTTGGGTAAAGGGTTTATACACGATGAAATGCTTAAATGATGACGAAAGTTATGTCGAGGAAATCTGCTCGCCAAAGGTATCTCGTTTTGGGTAAAGAGTTTATACCCGATGAAATGCTCAAATGATGACGAAAGTTATGTCGAGCAAATCTGCTCGCCAAAGGTATCTTGTTTTGGGTAAAATGTTTATACCTGATGAAATGCTCAAATGATGACGAAAGTTATGTCGAGCTAATCTGTTCGCCAAAGGTATCTTGTTTTGGGTGAAAGGTTTATACCCGATGAAATGCTCAAATGATGAAGAAAGTTATGTCGAGTAAATCTGCTCGCCAAAGGTATATTGTTTTGGGTAAAGGGTTTATACCCGATGAAATGCTCAAATGATGATGAAAGTTATGTCGAGCAAATCTACTCGCCAAAAGTATCTTATTTTGGGTAAAGGGTTTATAGCCGATGAAATGCTCAAATGATGACGAAAGTTATGTCGAGCAAATATGCTCGCCAAAGGTATATTTCTTCGAGTAAATTTTTTATAGCTGAGGAAATGCTCAAATGATGATGAAAATTATGTCGAGCAAATCTACTCGCCAAAAGTATCTTGTATTGGGTAAAAGGTTTATAGCCGATGAAATGCTCAAATGATGACGAAAGTTATGTCGAGCAAATCTGCTCGCCAAAGGTATCTTGTTTTGGGTAAAGAGTTTATACCCGATGAAATGCTCAAATGATGACGAAAGTTATGTCGAGCAAATCTGCTCGCCAAAGGTATCTTGTTTTGGGTAAAGGGTTTTTTTAGGTAAAAGGGAATTAATACCCAGGTAAAATACATTAAACCAAAAAAATGTTGAAGTACAACGGATGAGGGTGAAATCCCTCATCACGGCCCGCTACATAGGCAAAATAAAGCAAAAAAATAAACTTTGCTACTACCCTTTCCACTACACAAGAATGACATGCCATTCTCATGAAAAACAGAAAACAACTATTTCCTACCTAAACCTTTAACCTTGAAGTCAAATTGATCACAAAATTCTTGATGTAAGCTTGGATAATCTTCAAATTGATCTTCATAATCATCATATGCATCCTCTTCCAATTGACGCCCACCACCACCCGATGAGCTAGGTAAGTAGTTCTAACTTTTGGGTGAAGCATTTCTACTGATGGAATTGCTCAAATGGATGACGAAAGTTATGTCGAGCAAATCTGCACGCCAAAGGTATCTTGTTTTGGGTAAAGGGTTTATACCCGATGAAATGCTCAAATGATGACGAAAGTTATGTCGAGCAAATCTGCTCGTCAAAGGTATCTTGTTTTGAGTAAAAAGGTTTATATACCGATGAATGAAATTGATCAAATGATGTCGAAATGTTTATGTTCGAGGCAAATCTGCTCGCCAAAGGTATCTTGTTTTGGGTAAAGGGTTTATACCCGATGAAATGCTCAAATGATGACGAAAGTTATGTCGAGCAAATCTGCTCGCCAAAGGTATCTTGTTTTGGGTAAAGGGTTTATACCCGATGAAATGCTCAAATGATGACGAAAGTTATGTCGAGCAAATCTGCTCGCCAAAGGTATCTTGTTTTGGGTAAAGGGATTATACCCAAAGAAATGCTCAAATGATGACGAAAGTTATGTCGAGCTAATCTGCTCGCCAAAGGTATCTTGTTTTGGGTAAAGGGTTTATAGCCGATGAAATGCTCAAATGATGACGAAAGTTATGTCGAGCAAATTTGCTCGCCAAAGGTATCTTGTTTTGGGTAAAGGGTTTATACTTGATGAAATGCACAAATGATGACGAAAGTTATGTCGAGCAAATCTGCTCGCCAAAGGTATCTTGTTTTGGGTATCGGTTTATACCCGATGAAATGCTCAAACGATGATGAAAGTTATGTCAAGCAAATCTGCTCGCCAAAGGTATCTTGTTTTGGGTAAAGGGTATATACCCGATGAAATGCTCAAATAATGACGCAAAGCTATCTTGTTTTTGGTAAAGGGTTTATACCCGATGAAATGCTCAAATGATGACAAAAGTTATGTCGAGCAAATCCGCTCGCCAAAGGAATCTTGTTTTGGGTAAAGCGTTTCTACCTGATGAAATGCTCAAATGATGACGAAAGTTATGTCGAGCAAATCTGCTCGCCAAAGGTATCTTGTTTTGGGTAAAGGGTTTATTCCTATTGTAATGCTCAAATGGTGATCGAAAAAACAGTTATTGGCGAGCAAATCTGCTCGTCAAAGGTATCTTGTTTTGAGTAAAAGGTTTATACCCGATGAAATGCTCAAATGATGACGAAAGTTATGTCAAGTAAATCTGCTCAACAAAGGTATCTTGTTTTGGGTAAAGGGTTTATACCCGATGAAATGCTTAGATGATGACGAAAGTTATGTCGAGCAAATCTGCTCGCCAAAGGTATCTTGTTTTTGGTAAAGGGTTTATACCCGATGAAATGTTCAAATGATGACGAAAGTTATGTCTAGCAAATCTGCTCGCCAAAGGTATCTTGTTTTGGGTAAAGGGTTTAAACCTGATGAAATGCTTAAATGATGACGAAAGTTATGCAAGCATATCTGCTCGCCAAAGGTATCTTGTTTTGGGTAAAGGGTTTATAGCCGATAAAATGGTCAAATGATGACGAAAGTTAAGTCGAGCAAATCTGGTCTCCTAATGTATCTTGTTTTGGGTAAAGGGTTTATACCTGATGAAATGCTCAAATGATGACGAAAGTTATGTCGAGCAAATCTGGTTGCCAAAGGTATCTTGTTTTCGGTAAAGGGTTTATACCGATGAAATGCTCAAATGATGACAAAAGTTATGTTGAGGAAATCTGCTCGCTAAAGGTATATTGTTTTGGGTAAAGGGTTTATACCTAATGAAATGCTCAAATGATGACGAAAGTTATGTCGAGCAAATCTGCTCGCTAAAGGTACCTTGTTTTGAGTAAAAGGTTTATACCCGATGAAATGCTCAAATGTTGACGAAGTTATGTGAGCAAGATCGCTAAACAAAAAGGTATTTGTTTTTGGGTAAATGGTATATACCCCGATGAAATGAGCAATGATTCAGAGTTATGTCGAGAAAATATACTCGCCAAAGGTATCTTGTTTTGGGTAAAGGGTTTATACCGGATGAAATGCTCAAATGATGGACAACAAGGATATGTAAAGCAAATTATGCTCGCCAAGGTATAATTGTTATTGGGTATAAGATTTTATTACCCGTTGAAAATGCTCAGATGATGAACAAAAGTTTGTCAAGCAAATCTGCTCTCGCCAAAGGTATCTTGGTTTGGGTTAAAGGGTTTATACCGTTGAAAATGGTTTATAATGATGTCGATAGTTATGTATAGCAAATATATTCAACAAAGGTATCTCTGTTTTGGGTAAAGGGTTTATAACTGAGAAATGCTTAGATGATGACGAAACAGTTTACTGGTCGAGCAAATACTGCTCGCCAAGGGTAATCTTGTTTTGGGTAAAGGGTTTATACCGTTGATTTGTTAAATATGATGACGAAAGTTATGTCGAGTTAATTTGATCGCCAAAGGTATCCTGTTTGAGTAAAAGGGTTTATAGCCGATGGAACTTGCTCAAATGATGACAAAAGCTTATGCCGAACAAATTATGATCGCCAAAGGCTAATCTAGTTTGGGGGTGGTAAAGGGTGTTTATACTCGATGATATGCTCAAATGATGACGAAAGGGGTTTATGTCGAGCAACAAATCTGGTCTCGCCAAAGTTATTCTTGTGTTTGTATAAAGGTTTATGCCCGATGACAATGATAAATGATGACAAAAAGTGATGTTGAGCTAATTTGAATCACCAAGGATATCTTGTTTTGGGTTAAAGGACTTTTATACCCGATGAAATGCTCAAATGATGATGAAAGTTATGTCAAGCAAATCTGCTCGCCAAAGGTATCTTGTTTTCGGTAAAGGGTTTATACCCGATGAAATGCTCAAATGATGACAAAAGTTATGTTGAGGAAATCTGCTCGCTAAAGGTATCTTGTTTTGGGTAAAGGGTTTATACCCGATGAAATGCTTCTAAATGATTGACGAAGTTATGCTGAGCAAATCATGCTCGCTAAAGTACCTGTTTAGGTAAAGGGTTTATACCCGATGAAATGTTCAAATGAAGATGAAAGTTATGTCGAGCAAATCTGCTCGCCAAAGGTATATGGTTTTCGGTAAAGTGTTTATACCTGATGAAATGCTCTAATGATGACGAAAGTTATGTCGAGAAAATCTACTCGCCAAAGGTATCTTGTTTTGGGTAAAGGGTTTATACCAGATGAAATGCTCAAATGATGACAAAAGATATGTCAAGCAAATCTGGCTCAGCCAAGGTTATTTGTTTGGGTAAAAGGGATTTTAACCGATGAATGCTCAGATGATGGACGAAAGTTATGTCGAGCAAAAAATGCCTCCCCCAAAGGTATATCTTGCCTTGGGTAATGGGTTTGGTTATCGGATGAATTGCTCAAATGATGACTGAAACAAGTTATGTCTGTGCAATCTGCTAGGCCATAGGTATCTTGTTTTGGGTAAAGGGTTTATACCCGATGAAATGCTCAAATGATAACGAAAGTTATGTCGAGTAAATCTGCTCACCAAATGTATCTTGTTTTGGGTATAAACCCTTTACCCAAAACAAGATACCTTTACCCAAAACAAGATACCTTTGGCGAGCATTTCAAATGATGACGAAAGTTATGTCGAGCAAATCTGCTCGCCAAAGGTATCTTGTTTTGGGTAAAGGGTTTATACCTAATGAAATGCTCAAATGATGACGAAAGTTATGTCGAGCAAATCTGCTCGTCAAAGGTATCTTGTTTTGAGTAAAAGGTTTATACCCGATGAAATGCTCAAATGATGACGAAAGTTATTTCGAGCAAATCTGCTCAACAAAGGTATCTTGTTTTGGATAAAGGGTTTATACCCGATGAAATGCTTAGATGATGACGAAAGTTATGTCGAGCAAATCTGCTCGCCAAAGGTATCTTGTTTTGGGTAAAGGGTTTATACCGTTGAAATGCTTCAAATGAGGGACGAAAGTTATTGTCTAATCTAACATATCAGATCGCTAAAAGGTATCTTGTTTTGGGTATAGGGTTTTATAAACTAATGAAATGCTCAAATGATGACGAAGTTATGCAAGCAACAAGGTATATTGTTTTGGGTAAAGTAATGGGTTTATAGACTCCGACTCAAATAGTCAATTGATGACGAAAGTTAACTTGTCGAGCAAATCGGGTCGCCAAGGTATCTTGTTATTGGGTAAAGGGTTTTTATACCGATGTAAATGGTAATTTGATGACGTAGTTATGTCGTGGAAAATCTGCTCGCAAAGTTATCTTGTTTGGTAAGGGGTTTTTACTTGATGGTACTGCACAAATCGTGACGAATAAAAGTTATGTCGAGCAAATCTGCTCGCCAAAGGTATCTTGTTTTGGGTAAAGGGTTTATACCCGATGAAATGCTTAGATGATGACGAAAGTTATGTCGAGCAAATCTGCTCGCCAAAGGTATCTTGTTTTGGGTAAAGGGTTTATACCCGTTGAAATGTTTAAATGATGACGAAAGTTATGTCTAGCAAATCTGTTCAACAAAGGTATCTGGTTTTGGGTAAAGGGTTTATACCCGATGAAATGCTTAGATGATGACGAAAGCTATGTCGAGCAAATCTGCTCGCCAAAGGTATCTTGTTTTGGGTAAAGGGTTTATACCCGTTGAAATGTTTAAATGATGACGAAAGTTATGTCGAGCAAATCTGCTCGCCCAAAAGGTATTCCTGTTTGAGGTAAGGGTTTATAAGCCGAATGAAACAAATGCTCAAATGATGACAAAAGTTATGACGAACAAATCTGCTCGCCAAAGGTATCTTGTTTTGGGTAAAGGGTTTATACTCGATGAAATGCTCAAATGATGACGAAAGTTATGTCGAGCAAATCTGCTCGCCAAAGTTATCTTGTTTTGGGTAAAAGGTTTATACCCGATGAAATGCTCAAATGATGACAAAAGTTATGTTGAGCAAATCTGCTCACCAAAGGTATCTTGTTTTGGGTAAAGGATTTATACCCGATGAAATGCTCAAATGATGACGAAAGTTATGTATAGCAAATCTGCTCGCCAAAGGTATCTTGTTTTGGGTAAAGGGTTTATACCCGATGAAATGCTCAAATGAAGACGAAAGTAATGTTGAGGAAATCAGCTCGCTAAAGGTATCTTGTTTTGGGTAAAGGGTTTATACCCGATGAAATGCTCAAATGATGACGAAAGTTATGTCGAGCAAATCTGCTCGCCAAAGGTACCTTGTTTTAGGTAAAGGGTTTATACCAGATGAAATGTTCAAATGAAGATGAAAGTTATGTCGAGCAAATCTGCTCGCAAAAGGTATCTTGTTTTGGGTAAAGGGTTTATACCCGATGAAATGCTCAAATTATGACGAAAGTTATGTTGAGAAAATCTACTCGCCAAAGGTATCTTGTTTTGGGTAAAGGGTTTATACCAGATGAAATGCTCAAATGATGACAAATGATATGTCAAGCAAATCTGCTCGCCAAAGGTATCTTGTTTTGGGTAAAGGGTTTATACCCGATGAAATGATCAGATGATGACGAAAGTTATGTCGAGCAAATCTTCTCCCCAAAGGTATCTTGCTTTGGGTAAAGGGTTTATACCCGATGAAATGCTCAAATGATGACGAAAGTTATGTCGAGCAAATCTGCTCGCCATAGGTATCTTGTTTCGGGTAAAGGGATTATACCCGATGAAATGCTCAAATGATCAGAAGTTATCGTCGAGTAAATTTGTCACCAATGTATCTTTGTTTTGGGTTATATACCACTTTACCCAAAATCAAATAACTATACCAAAAACAAGATACTCTTTGGCATGCATTTCAAATGTTGAGAACAGTTATGTTCTAGCTATTTGGGATGTTCTTTCGGGGTAATATGTCGTGGGGCTGGCTCAAGATTTTGCAATTGCGTCCTATTGTTCGTAAGTTTATTTGGCACAAAATTGGTAATGGTATGCGTGCTTCTTTATGGTTTGATACATGGTGTGAGGCTGGTCCGTTGGCTAATCATGTGTCATCACGTGATATTCATAGATCTGGTCTTAATTCTAAGTCGATGGTTAGTGATATTGTCCATGATGGTAATTGGATGTGGCCTTAGGAACTTCTTGAGAAGTATCCAATTCTTAATTCGTATACTTTACAGGACTCGAATGAATGTGAATCGGTTCGGATGGCGTGTTGCATGATGGTACCGTGAAGAGTTTTCGGTAAGTTCAGGTTTGGGCTTCTATTAGCCTCCAGGCGACGCAAAAAGTGGGATCTGGTGATGATTTGGTTTTGTTTCTGATTATATTCCTCGCCTGCTATTAATTTGGTTATTCATTTAAACGTAAGTTAGACGCAAGATAGGATATGTTATGGGATATTTCGAACTCTCTGAAATATACATGTCCTCTATGTGAACGCTTATTCAGATTCTACATGAAACATTCTTTTTTTCATGTGCCCGTTCTCATATGATGTTTGGAATCATATGAAGCGGCTTGCTGGTCTTGATCGGGTTTCACACGATATCTTTGCAATTATTGTTTATTTTGATGTTAATGCTAGGCGTAAGGTTATAGGACCGTCTCACATTTATTGATTTCCAACTGGTTGTTGCGGCGTCGGCCTATTTCATTTGGCAAGAGCGTAACTGGAGGTTGTTTAAGAAGTCTAAAAGAACCGTTAATCAAGTCATCGAGTGCATTTATTCAGCTGTTAGGCTCAAGTTGCTTTCATGCTTTTTTAAACGTTCTAAGGAGGGTATGCATTATGCTCGGATGTGGAAGCTGCCGGAAACAATTTTTAGATGATTGTTTGTAATTTCTGTCTTTGCACCATTAGGTGGTTTTTCCCTATTGGTGTTATTGGTTTTGTAATTGATTTGTAGCTCGAATGGCATGTCATTCGATGTTAGGCTGTTCAAGCAGGATTGCTTGAGGTTAATGTGGCACTCAGTCACATTCCATTGTACTTATTGGATTGGGTGATTTATATATTTTACCGGGGTGAGTCCCTTTTACCCAAAAAAAGTTATGTTTAGCAAATCTGCTCGCCAAAGGAATCTTGTTTTAGGTAAAGGGTTTATACCTAATGAAATGCTCAAATGATGACGAAAGTTATGTCGAGCAAATCTGCTCGTCAAAGGTATCTGGTTTTGAGTAAAAGGTTTATACCCGATGAAATGCTCAAATGATGACGAAAGTTATGTCGAGCAAATCTGCTCGCCAAAGGTATCCTGTTTTGAGTAAAGGGTTTATAGCCGATGAAATGCTCAAATGATGACAAAAGTTATGCCGAACAAATCTGCTCGCCAAAGGTATCTTGTTTTGGGTAAAGGGTTTATACTCGATGAAATGCTCAAATGATGACGAAAGTTATGTCGAGCAAATCTGCTCGCCAAAGTTATCTTGTTTTAGGTAAAATGTTTATACCCGCTGAAATGCTCAAATGATGACAAAAGTTATGCCGAACAAATCTGCTCACTAAAGGTATCTTGTTTTGGATACAGGATTTATACCCGATGAAATGCTCAAATGATGACGAAAGTTATGTCAAACAAATCTCATCGCCAAAGGTATCTTGTTTGGGTAAAGGGTTTATACCCGATGAAATGCTCAAATGATGACGAAAGCTATGTTGAGGAAATCTGCTCGCTAAAGGTATCTTGTTTTGGGTAAAGGGTTTATACCCGATGAAATGCTCAAATGATGACGAAAGTTATGTCAAGGTACCTTGTTTTAGGTAAAGGGTTTATACCTGATGAAATGTTCAATTGATGATGAAAGTTATGTGGAGCAAATCTGCTCGCCAAAGGTATCTTGTTTTGGGTAAAGGGTTTATACCCGATGAAATGCTAAATGATGACGAAAGTTATGTCGAGAAAATCTACTCGCCAAAGGTATCTTGTTTTGGGTAAAGGGTTTATACCAGATTAAATGCTCAAATGATGACAAAAAATATGTCAAGCAAATCTGCTCGCCAAAGGTATCTTGTTTTGGGTAAAGATTTTATACCCGATGAAATGCTCAGATGATGACGAAAGTTATGTCGAGCAAATCTGCTCGCCAAAGGTATCTTGTTTTGGGTAAAGGGTTTATACCCGTCGAAATGTTTAAATGATGACGAAAGTTATGTCTAGCAAATCTGTTCAACAAAGGTATCTTGTTTTGGGTAAAGGGTTTATACCCGATGAAATGCTTAGATGATGACGAAAGTTATGTCGAGCAAATCTGCTCGCCAAAGGTATCTTGTTTTGGGTAAAGGGTTTATACCCGTTGAAATGCTCAAATGATGACGAAAGTTATGTCTAACAAATCTGCTCGCCAAAGGTATCTTGTTTTGGGTAAAGGGTTTATACCTAATGAAATGCTCAAATGATGACGAAAGTTATGTCAAGCAAATATGCTCGCCAAAGGTATCTTGTTTTGGGTAAAGGGTTTATACCCGATGAAATGCTCAAATGATGACGAAAGTTATGTCGAGCAAATCTGCTCGCCAAAGGTATCTTGTTTTGGGTAAAGGGTTTATACCCGATGAAATGCTCAAATGATGACGAAAGTTATGTCGAGCAAATCTGCTCGCCAAAGGTATCTTGTTTTGGGTAAAGGGTTTATACTTGATGAAATGCTCAAATGATGACGAAAGTTATGTCGAGCAAATCTGCTCGCCAAAGGTATCTTGTTTTGGGTAAAGGGTTTATACCGATGAAATGGTCAAATGATGACGAAAGTTATGTCGTGCAAATCTGCTCGCCAAAGGTATCTTGTTTTGGGTAAAGGGTTTATACTTGATGAAATGCACAAATGATGACGAAAGTTATGTCGAGCAAATCTGCTCGCCAAAGGTATCTTGTTTTGGGTAAAGGGTTTATACCCGATGAAATGCATAGATGATGACGAAAGTTATGTCGAGCAAATCTACTCACCAAAGGTATATTGTTTTGGGTAAAGGGTTTATACCCGTTGAAATGTTTAAATGATGATGAAAGTTATGTCGAGCAAATCTGCTCGCTAAAGGTATCCAATTTTGAGTAAAGGGTTTATAGCCGATGAAATGCTCAAATGATGACAAAAGTTATGCTGAACAAATCTGCTCGCCAAAGGTATCTTGTTTTGGGTAAAGGGTTTATACTCGATGAAATGCTCAAATGATGACGAAAGTTATGTCGAGCAAATCTGCTCGCCAAAGTTATCTTGTTTTGGGTAAAAGGTTTATACCCGATGAAATGCTCAAATGATGACCAAAGTTATGTTGAGCAAATCTGCTCACCAAAGGTATCTTGTTTTGGGTAAAGGATTTATACCCGTTGAAATGCTCAAATGATGACGAAAGTTATGTCAAGCAAATCTGCTCGCCAAAGTTTTTGTTTTGGGTAAAAGGGTTTATTATACCGATGAAATGCTCAATATGACGGAAAGTTATGTTCGTGGCAAATCTGCTCGCCAAAGGTATCTTGTTTTGGGCAAAGGGTTTATACCCGATGAAATGCTCAAATGATGACGAAAGTTATGTTGAGGAAATCTGCTCGCTAAAGGTATCTTGTTTTGGGTAAAAGGTTTATACGTGATGAAATGCTCAAATGATGATGAAAGTTATGTCGAGCAAATCTGCTCGCTAAAGGTACCTTGTTTTAGGTAAAGGGTTTATACCAGATGAAATGTTCAAATGAAGATGAAAGTTATGTCGAGCAAATCTGCTCGCCAAAGGTATCTTGTTTTGGGTAAAGGGTTTATACACGATGAAATGCTCAAATGATGACGAAAGTTATGTCGAGATAATCTACTCGCCAAAGGTATCTTGTTTTGGGTAAAGGGTTTATACCAGATGAAATGCTCAAATGATGACAAATGATATGTCAAGCAAATCTGCTCGCCAAAGGTATCTTGTTTTGGGTAAAGGGTTTATACCCGATGAAATGCTCAAATGATGACGAAAGTTATGTCGAGCAAATCTGCTCGCCAAAGGTATCTTGTTTTGGGTAAAGGGTTTATACCCGATGAAATGCTCAAATGATGACGAAAGTTATGTCGAGCAATCTGCTCGCCAAAGGTATCTTGTTTTTGGTAAAGGGTTTATACCCGATGAAATGCTCAAATGATAACGAAAGTTATGTCGAGTAAATCTGCCCACCAAATATATCTTGTTTTGGGTATAAACCCTTTACCCAAAACAATATACCTTTACCCAAAACAAGATACCTTTGGCGAGCATTTCAAATGATGACGAAAGTTATGTCGAGCAAATCTGCTCGCCAAAGGTATCTTGTTTTGGGTAAAGGGTTTATACCTAATGAAATGCTCAAATGATGACGAAAGTTATGTCGAGCAAATCTGCTCGTCAAAGGTATCTTGTTTTGAGTAAAAGGTTTATACCTGATGAAATGCTCAAACGATGATGAAAGTTATTTCGAGCATATCTGCTCAGCAAAGGTATCTTCTTTTGGATAAAGGGTTTATACCCGATGAAATGCTTAGATGATGACGAAAGTATGTCGTGAAATCCTGCTCTCCAAAGGTATTTGTTAGGTTAAAGGGTTTATCCCGTTGAAATGCTCAACTTGATGTCGAAAGTTATTTTCTATGTCTTAACAAATTGCTCGCTAAGGTATCTTGTTTTTGGGTAAAGGGTTGTTACTAATGAATATGCTCAATGATGACGAAATTTTATGGTCAAGCAAATAAGCTAGCAAAGGTATCTTGTTTTGGGTAAAGGGTTTATAGCCGATGAATTGGTCAAATGATGACGAAAGTTATGTCGAGCAAATCTGGTCGCCAAAGATATCTTGTTTTGGGTAAAGGGTTTATACCGATGAAATGGTCAAATGATGACGGAACGTAATTGTCGTTGCCAATATGATCGCCAAAGGTATCTTGTTTGGGTAAAGGTGTCTACTCGTTGACTGAACAAAATGATGACCAAGTTATTGTCGAGCAAATCTGCTAGCCAAAGGTATCTTGTTTTGGGAAACGGGTTTATACCCGATGAAAAGCTTAGATGATGACGACAAGTTATGTCGAGCAAATCTGCTCGCCAAAGGTATCTTGTTTTGGGTAAAGGGTTTATACCCGATGAAATGCTCAAATGATGATGAAAGTTATGTCGAGCAAATCTGCTCGCCAAAGGTATCTTGTTTTGGGTAAAGGGTTTATACCCGATGAAATGCTCAAATGATGACGAAAGTTATGTCGAGCAAATCTGCTCGCCAAAGGTATCTTGTTTTGTGTAAAGGGTTTATACCCGATGAAATGCTTAAATGATGACGAAAGTTATGTCGAACAAATCTGCTTGCCAAAGGTATCTTGTTCTGGGTAAAGGGTTTATACCCGATGAAATGCTCAAATGATGACGAAAGTTAAGTCGAGCAAATCTGCTCGCCAAAGGTATCTTGTGTTATGTAAAGGGTTTATACCCGTTGAAATGCTCAAATGATGACGAAAGTTATGTCGAGCGAATCTGCTTGCCAAAGGTATCTTGTTTTGGGTAAAGGGTTTATAACCGATGAAATGCTCAAATGATGACGAAAGTTATGTCGAGCAAATTTGCTCTCCAAAGGTATCTTGTTTTGGGTAAAGGGTTTATACTCGATGAAATGCTCAAATGATGACAAAATTTATGTTGAGCAAATCTACTCACCAAAGGTATATTGTTTTGGCTAAAGTGTTTATACGCGATGAAATGCTCAAATGATGACGAAAGTTATGTTGATCAAATCTGCTCGCCAAAGGTATCTTGTTTTGTGTAAAGGGTTTATACCCGATGAAATGCTTAAATGATGACGAAAGTTAAGTCGAGCAAATCTGCTCGCCAAAGGTATCTTGTGTTGGGTAAAGGGTTTATACCCGTTTAAATGCTCAAATGATGACGAAAGTTATGTCGAGCGAATCTGCTTGCCAAAGGTATTTTGTTTTGGGTAAAGGGTTTAGACCCGATGAAATGCTCAAATGATGACGAAAGTTATGTCGAGCAAATTTGCTCGCCAAAGGTATCTTGTTTTGGGTAAAGGGTTTATAGTTGATGAAATGCTCAAATGATGATGAAAGTTATGTCGAGCAAATCTACTCACCAAAGGTATATTGTTTTGGGTATAGGGTTTATACCCGTGGAAATGCTCAAACGATGACGAAAGTTATGTCGAGCAAATTTGTAAGCCAAAGGTATTTTGTTTTGGGTAAAGGGTTTAAACTCGATGACATGCTCAAATGATGACGAAAGTTATGTCGAGCAAATCTGCTCGCCAAAGGTATCTTGTTTTGGATAAAGGGTTTATTCCCGATGAAATTCTCAAATGATAACGAAAGTTATGTCGAGCAAATCGGCTCGCCAAAGGTATCTTGTTTTGGATAAAGGGTTTATTCCCGATGAAATTCTCAAATGATAACGAAAGTTATGTCGAGCAAATCGGCTCGCCAAAGGTATCTTGTTTTGGGTAAATGGTTTATACCCGTTGAAATGCTCAAATGATGACGAAAGTTATGTCGAGCGAATCTGCTTGCCAAAGGTATTTTTTTTGGGTAAAGGGTTTAGACCCGATGAAATGCTCAAATGATGCCGAAAGTTATGTCGAGCAACTTTCCTCGCCAAAGGTATCTTGTTTTGGGGAAAGGGTTTATAGCTGATGAAATGCTCAAATGATGACGAAAGTTATGTCGAGCAAATCTACTCACCAAAGGTATATTATTTTAGGTAAAGGGTTTATACCCGTTGAAATGCTCAAATGATGACGAAAGTTATGTCGAGCAAATCTGCAAGCCAATGGTATTTTGTTTTAGGTAAAGGGTTTATAGCCGATGAAATGCTCAAATGATGACGAAAGTTATGTCGAGCAAATCTGCTCGCCAAAGGTATCTTGTTTTGGGTAAAGAGTTTATACCCGATGAAATGCTCAAATGATGACGAAAGTTATGTCGAGCAAATCTGCTCGCCAAAGGTATCTTGTTTTGGGTAAAGGGTTTATACCCGATGAAATGCTCAAATGATGACGAAAGTTATGTCGAGCAAATCTGCTCGCCAAAGGTATCTTGTTTTTGGTAAAGGGTTTATATTCGATGAAATGCTCAAATGACGATGAAAGTTAGGTCGAGCAAATCTGCTCGCCAAAGGTATCTTGTTTTTGGTAAAGGGTTTATACCCGATGAAATGCTCAAATGATGACGAAAGTTATGTCGAGCAAATCTGCTCGCCAAAGGTATCTTGTTTTGGGTAAAGGGTTTATACCCGATGAAATGCTCAAATGATGACGAAAGTTATGTCGAGCAAATCTGCTCGCCAAAGGTATCTTGTTTTGGGTAAAGGGTTTATACCCGATGAAATGCTCAAATGATGACGAAAGTTATGTCGAGCAAATTTGCTCGCCAAAGGTATCTTGTTTTGGGTAAAGGGTTTATAGCTGATGAAATGCTCAAATGATGACGATAGTTATGTCGAGCAAATCTACTCACCAAAGGTATATTGTTTTGGGTAAAGGGTTTATACCCGTTGAAATGCTCAAATGATGACGGAAGTTATGTCGAGCAAATCTGCAAGCCAAAGGTATTTTGTTTTGAGTAAAGGGTTTAAACTCGATGACATGCTCAAATGATGACAAAAGTAATGTCGAGCAAATCTGCTCGCCAAAGGTATCTTGTTTTGGGTAAAGGGTTTATAGCCGATGAAATGCTCAAATGATGATGAAAGTTATGTAGAGCAAATCTGCTCGCCAAAGGTATCTTGTTTTGGGTAAAGGGTTTATACCCGTTGAAATGCTCAAATTATGACGAAAGTTATGTCGAGCAAATCTGCTCGCCAAATGTATCTTGTTTTAGATAAAGGGTTTATACCTGATGAAATGCTCAAATAATGACAAAAGTTATGTCGAGCAAATTTGCTCGCCAAAGGTATCTTGTTTTGGGTAAAGGGTTTATATCTGATGAAATGCTCAAATGATGACGAAAGTTATGTCGAGCAAATCTACTCACCAAAGGTATATTTTTTTGGGTAAAGAGTTTATACCCGATGAAATGCTCAAATGATGATAAAAGTTATGTTGAGCAAATCTGCTCGCCAAAGGTATCTTGTTTTGGGTAAAGGGTTTATAGCCGATGAAATGCTCAAATGATGACAAAAGTTATGTCGAGCAAATCTGCTCGCCAAAGGTATCTTGTTTTGGGTAAAGGGTTTATACCCGATGAAATGCTCAAATGATGACGAAAGTTATGTCGAGCAAATCTGCTCGCCAAAGGTATCTTGTTTTGGGTAAAGGGTTTATACCCGATGAAATGCTCAAATGATGACGAAAGTTATGTCGAGCAAATCTGCTCGCCAATGGTATCTTGTTTTGGGTAAAGGGTTTATACCCGATGAAATGCTCAAATGATGACGAAAGTTATGTCGAGCAAATCTGCTCGCCAAAGGTATCTTGTTTTGGGTAAAGGGTTTATACTTGATGAAATGCTCAAATGATGACGAAAGTTATGTCAGAAGCTCAAATTTGTTCTGCCAAGGTTCTTGTGTTTGTAGGTTAAAGGGTTTATAGCCGATTGAAATGCTTCAAATGATGACCGCAAGTTTTTGGTCGATCAATCTGCTCGACCAAGGTATTTGTTTTGGGTACTTTGGGTTCGCAATGTACCGATGAAATGCTCAAATGACGACGAAAGTTATGTCGAGGAAATCTGCTAACCAAATGTATCTTGTTTTGTGTAAAAAGTTTATACCCAATGAAATGCTCAAATGATGACGAAAGTTATGTCAAGCAAATTTGCTCGCCAAAGGTATCTTGTTTTGGGTTAGTATAGGGGTTGATCCCCGATGAATGATCAAAATGAATGACAAAGTTAAGTCGAAGCAAATTGTCGTCCAAAGGTATCTTGTTGTTTGAATAGAAGGGTTTATAACTCGATGAATGCTCAAAATGACGACGAACAGTTTTTTCCGAGCAAATCTGCTCTCCAAACGGTATTTGTTTTCCAAAGGGTCAAAAGGGTTTATAGCCGATGAATTGCTTAAATGATGACGAAAGTTATGTCGGGAAATTCTACTCGCCAAAGATATCCTGTTTTGGGTAAATGTTTATAAACCGATGAAATTTGCTCGCAATCATGACGAAATTATGTCAGAGAATGATTGATCGCAAAGGTTATCTTGTTTGGGGTAAAGGGTTTATAGCCGATGAATTGCTTAAATGATGACGAAAGTTTTGTCGGGCGCAATTGCTCGTCCAAAATGTATCTTGTTTTGAGTTATAGTTTATAAACCGATGAAATGTCAAAATGATGTGACGAAATTTATGTGTCGAGCATAATTGCTAATAATGTATCTTCTTTGGGTAAAAATGGTTTATACCCGATGTGAAAATGCTTCAAATGATGACGAAAGGTTATGTCGAGCAATATTCTGTGCGAGACAAAGGTATTAGTTTTTGGTAAAGGGTTTATACTCCGATGAAATGATCACATGACGAGTGAATGTTAATGTCAAGCAAATCTTCTGACCAAAGTATTCTTATTTGGGTGTAAAGTGTGTTTATACCTGATGTAAATTGGACTTCAACTGTTGATTGAAAGTGTTTTATGTCGAGCAAATTCTGCTCGCTTAAAGGGTCTTGTTTTGGGTTAAAGTGTTTTATACTTGTGAAATGCTCAAATTGATGACCGATAGTTATGTCTGGCAAATTTGCTCGCCCCAAAGGTATCTTATTTTGGGTAAATGGTTTATACCCCCCCGCCCCCCCCCTCCCATGATTGAAATGTAATGTTGATGAAGTGTTATGATCGAGCAAAAATTGTGCCAAAGGTATCTGTTTTGGTAAAGTGATTATAAGCAATTGAAACGGCTCACAGAAATGATAACGGAAAGTTATTGTCGAGCAAATCTGCTGTCTGCCAAATGTATCTTGGTTTGGGTAAAGGGTTTTTTCATAGACGAATGATAATGCTTAAATGATGTCGAAAGTTATGTTCAAGCAAATTAAACTAATAAATTAATTAACCACTTGTATAATGTATATTCTTGTGTTTACATAATTGTAACATCATTTCCAACATATGAACATATAGATTTGAATATATATATGTGCTTGTAATATTTCATAAATCATAAAAACAAACCTAGATGGTGATTAACATAATAACAAGTATGTAAAATAAGTAAATGAATAATTAAAGAGATTAGGGTTCAAGTAAACCTTAGAGAAGTGTAGGAAAATGAAGAAAAAAATATCAAACCCTAGAAATCAAACCCAAATTCAAAACCCTAACTAGAAAACCCTAGTTTTCTTCTTGATTACAACCCTTGCAAACTAATACCCATGCTTCCAAACCACTTTGCAACACCTTAGATATAATACCTAAAAACCCTTGTATGCTTAATACCCTTAAAAAATCAAAACTATGAAGACCCTAGAACACTATATTGAGTCGTGGGTTTATGAGTGTGAGAAGAGAGAAATTTGTTTGATTTTTACTTGTAAAATGAAATTGTGTTAAGTCTTGCATTAGTACATCTATATACTATGAGTAGTTAGCTAAACCATGGATATAAGAGGTGGTTTAGGGTACATTTATGTAAGGTGCTCTCCTCCTCCATAGGAGGAGGGATGAGACTTTAGTGGGAAGTTTTAAACATGTGTTTTATTGAAAGTATTATTTGAATTTGGGTTTAGTATTTTTCTTATGCATAGATCCAGACCCTTAGTATAATAAGATAGTAAATGATTAAATTTTCATGTATTGGGTATAAAAGTGAGTATTTGTTTGAGTATAGATGGGTATTGGTGCTTCCGTGTACGCTTAAATGTATTTTATTGCGAAACGTTAACGTTTTACGTAACCAATAAAAATAAAATATAAAAAGTTATAAATTATCCTCATAATAATTATATAACACTTGTTTGACGTAAACTTTTACTTTTTTGATGTTCGTTTACGTTGAATGTTGATTTTTAGTTTACGCGATTTAACTAAACGATGAAAATTAAAAGTAAATGTGTAAAAGCCTAAAAATAAATAATGGAAAGTGTTGAGTCGTAAAATGACTTGAAATAACAAGATGTTACAGTCTTCTCACATTAAAGGAGCCTTGCCCGTAAGGCTCAAGATGCGACACTTGTCGAAGGTGCGGTTTTTATGAAGAGATGCGGATACTTCTTCCGGAATTGATCTTCACGTTCCCATGTGAACTCAGGATCTCTCCTAGAGTTCCATCGAACCTTGACAATGGAGATGCGGCTTTGCTTTTATCACTTGACTTCACGATCCATAATTTCCACTGGTTCTTCAACGAATTGGAGTTTATCATTAATGTGTATTTAATCCAATGGAATTGCCAACGACTCGTCGGATAAACATTTCTTCAAATTGGATACATGAAATGTGCTATGAACCCTGCTTAATTGTTGAGGAAGTTCGAGTTTGTAAGCAACGGTTCCCACTTTGGCTAACACCTTGAAAGGGCCAATATACCTTGGGTTTAACTTCCCCCGTTTTCCAAAACGGATAACCCCTTTCCAAGGCAAAAGTTTTAACATAACCCGGTCACCAACTTGAAATTCTAAAGGTTTACGCCTCACATCGGCGTAACTCTTTTGGCGATCACGAGCGGCTTGAATTCGGATTTTGATTTGAACAATCTTTTCGGTTGTGTCGGGAATAAGTTTTGGACCGGTGAGTTGAGCGTCTCTGACCTCGGCCCAACAAACGGGTGATCGATACTTCTGACCATAAAGTGCCTCGAATGGGGCAGCTTTAATGCTAGCGTGATAACTATTGTTATACGAAAATTCAATCAGCGGTAAGTGCCTTTCCTAACCATTCCCAAAATCTATCACGCAGGCGCGTAACATATCTTCTAGTATCTGAATGGTTCTTTCTCTCTGTCCATCGGTCTGCGGGTGGTAAGCCTTACTCATATCCAAATGAGTACCTAAAGCCTTTTGGAATGCCTTTCAGAAATTCGACGTAAATCTACCGTCATGGTCACAAATGATTGAGACTGGTATTCCACGTCTCGTGACTACTTCTTTCATGTATAATCTTGCCAATTTGTCCATTGGGTCATTTTCCATCATCGGTAAAAAGGGTGCAGACTTAGTAAGACGGCCTACAATTACCCAAATGGTATTATAACCACTCGACGTCATTGGGAGCTTGGTGATAAACTCCATAGTGATATTGTCCCACTTCCATTTAGGAATCTCAGGTTGCACCAATAAACCAGATGGTTTTTGGTGTTCAGCTTTGACCTTTAAGCATTTCAAACACTTGCTAACATAAGTGGCTATATCGGCTTTCATGTTGGGCCACCAATATAGTTTCTTCATGTCTTGATACATCTTGTCAAAACTCGGATGAACAGAATATTTTGAATTGTGGGACTCATGCATAATTAAAGTCCTTAGATCACCGTAGCATGGCAACCAACTTCTGTTATTCAAACACAGCGTTCCGTCAGCACGCGGTTCCAACTTTTCCTTCCTAGGGTTGTCTGATTCCCTTAAATTTTCAATCAGCATACCTCCCACATCTTCAGCTCTGAGGTTTTCTGGTTTTCTTGCCTCAGTCTGAGCTTTCAATATTTTCTTGGGAAGATCCAAACCAATAGTCATCACTAAGGCTCGAACCCGTAATGGCTTAATTCGTTCTTTTCTGCTCAAAGCGTCAGCCACTACA
>BQNB010087314.1:0-27951 GCA_026074375.1 Tanacetum coccineum
GCAACACATGTGTAGTTGCGATTAACTCGACTCTAAATAAAACCTATGAGTTAACCCAAACACACCTTAATTTAATATTTCTTATCCAAATGTGTCAAAAATATATATTAATTATATATCTCGATCAATGGTTATGAGATTATTATGACTGCAAAAATGTTTTTGAGATGTATTAACAATGCATTTGAACATTTTCATGAAGTTCCTAGCGTGAGAAATTTTAAAAAGCAAACTGGGGTTTTGTTTATGTTGAGAAATTCCTAATAGAACATTCAGTTATGTAAATATTATATCTATGGGAAGCATAATGGTTATACATTGTATTGTTTTAGTCCTAATTACAATCAATGCCGTCTTGTCTATCTTGACTTGCAGCTCCTAAGACACCATACGGCGTTTTCTTGGAGCTACCTAGTAGATAGGTTCATTGATCACATAAGACATTCTGAAAGTTGTTATTTGCTTAATCGTATTAAGTAAACAGTAGTAAGAAGCCTGAGACCGAAGGGACTTATTGCTTTAGTCTTACTGTCTTTCTTATTGTTACTCTGGATTTATTGTTGTTGATCATCCCCCTCCTCAGTATCCTCATCTCCCAACTCGTCCCCCTCATTATCTGTATCTAATATGAGCTTATATGTACCCTGGTACCTCTTCCGTATTGGAAGGGTCGGAGACGATGATGATGATGGTGTCTCGTAAGAGGATCTATACCTCTTACAAAAAGCTGAATCTGACAAGGCCATCACCTCTGCCACTCTGGCCGAATGACCAGGGGACATGGCGGGCTGGACACGCACTGTCATACGTGCTGTCCTACGGTGATACGAAACTTGGGTGGGTGTAGGGGTAGGTGAAACATAAGTAAGTGGATGATCGGGTGACAATGGTGCGGTGGAATCTGATGAAACTGGAGAATGGGATGAAACAGTTCTAGTACCTGACGGCTCAAAAGCCTCAAACTCCTTACTCATAAGGGGTACTCTAGAACCTAATGGCTGCGACTCATGTGCCTCTGAGGGAGCCTCCTCTAAGTCTGACTGAGTATTTGTATCCACTAACTATGCATGTCTAACCGCTACATAGGGGTCATCAGGTAAAGGGACGGGCACTCGGGAGCTCTGAGCTCCGTCAACCTGGGTGATAGTCTTCGAATCAACATAAGCTGGGGTAGACATGACCTGTGATAACACAGTAAAAGGTATAAGTATCTTTACAAAATATCATTACTCAAATTACCAGCATCACTATGCTTTACATATATAATCAACATAACATTTGAAAATTGGTGCTTGTAATCGTATATACGTATATATATATATATTTATATACGAACGGCAAACAAGCACCCTCATGGTTCAACACAGAATAAGCACTTCAGGGCATCATACAATACCTTAACATATCTACTAAGGGCACAACCTTAATCAGTATCGCTACCAATCAACATACCTACCAAGGCTCTCAGGGAATAATGCAATACATGACATAACTACCCAAGACACATCCTCAACTAACGTCGCTACTCGCGACATATCTACCTCGGCTTCTAGGGTATCATGCAATATGGTTAAGGGTGCATGACAAGCACTAAGCAATCAACAACACTCTAGATCCCAACATTCACAAGTGTTCTCATACCACATCACTACACGAAAGTATGTATTACCCAATGCGTATGCTCGAGGTCAACTCATTTTTAGGTGGTCTCATCATTTACACATCCCCTTCCCTTAGCATAACTTTAGAAGACTACCCCTATCATTTCATAGTCCTTCATGAATTAGGCATAGTTGATCAGGCTATGCGTAATTTAGAGAAACTATGAATTGATCGAGCTAGTCAACTTTCATCATGTTCGAGGTTTTACATAAACTCTAGTTTAGTTATAGTTGCATTTTCTTTTTTATTGAAAAAAGCATTCTTTATAACCTTGGCTCTGGATACCAATGTGTCACACCCCTTCAGCGGTGGAAACACAGGAATGCGACATAATGATTCACATAGCGCAAGATACAAGATCATACCATTATTTACAAAAGTTTACCATTCCACAACCTTGGAAAAAGTCAAACAGTTGTCCTTCAATAAACTCCCAAATGTACTCATCTTTGGTCCCCTATACTCCTCATTTACCTTTTCTAACAACACACCTAAAAATGATACTCAAAAACATCAACAATAATGTTAGTAAGCTCGTAGGTTTAGTTCAAAACCTAGTCGTTGTGCCAATATTTTCAACAGGGGACAATTGTGCAATATAACAGTGAATATATGCAAACAAACCCATGACTTAGCATCCTCACTAATCATGTACCATGACCTATCATCCTCGCTAGTCATCAAACCAGCATGTATCAATGCTCTTGGAGTCGCAACTCCGAATGTCACTTACGCACCTAAGGGCCTACTAGCTGGAGCTATTACTTAGGGCAGGACCACCACAAGACATAGAAAATCTTTGCTAATCACATACATTGCCATGCATCTCGATGTATGCAAGTACAATCAAACCACATAATATTCACATAGCAGTCATAAGCACATAAATTGTCCCAAAAACAAAACCACATTTCGAACAGTTCAGAAAACAATTCAAAACACATTTGAGTATCATTTTTCCCTCAACGAAAAAGATTTAAACCTTAATAGATGATAATAACCGCATAAATGATCTCTACACAACGAACCAAACTATCTCTACTCAACGCACCAAATAACCTCTACAATGCACAACGGTACCCGACCATGACCTTTCATTAATTTCACCTTATTAACATTTTGTACAAAATTGCCTTATTCTACAAGCGTTCATCTTTATTCACACAAAATCCCCATTCTCTTTATAAAAACCCTCATCCTTATTTCAAAACTCTTATTCCCATTACAAATGTTTTGGTATTATGGTTGTGTGGTACTTAAGTAAAACAAGTCAATGCACTTGGGCTAAGTGCGACATCAATACAAAATAGTCAAAACACATCTAACAACTTAAAACGAAACAACTGACCAAACGGTTCACGAGAATCCGACTAGAAATAAGTAGAAGTTCAAAGATTGAAAATAAATTAATAACATCTCCGCAACGTTAAAGTATATATATATATATGTATATATATATATATACATGTATATATATATATATGTATATATATATGTATATATATATATAATAAAATAATAATATTTTATTATTTTCGTCTCTTTATCGGGCTAAACGAGGTAAGTATAAAATGTTATCATCTTAGTACGTCCATGTTCAATCGTTTAATCTTAACATTTAACATTTACAAAAGTCATATTTTGACCTTTAGTTGAGTTGACACAAAATAATTATTCCGCATTATTTTCTGTGACATTTTTCACAAAATTTTGACATGACCTGTTCGTTTGTAAAGGATTTCTAAGGTTTCCTAATAACATCAAATAATTGATACATTTTAATATCAAATTCCCTATAAAAATGCTTACAAATATGTTATTAATGTATGAAAACATTACTTAATTGTTTATTATTAGTTTTCTGGGACCAAGTGGGCATTTTTAGCAAAAGACAAGGGATTTAGACAAGAAATGCACTAAGTAAAGAGTCCAAGACACTTTACGGCGTAACACCCCCGAGGGATTACACCGTAACATCTTATAACGAAGAAATGGGTCATCACACCTTTTATGGCATAAAGTGTCTCCAAGATTATGCCGCAACATTAAAATTTACAAGAGATGATGTATCTGACTCAACGTTATGGCGTAATATAGGCGACAAGGTTACGCCGTAACATAATTTTATGCCTAGAAGATTGGATGCTTAAGTAGCAAGGTTACGGCGTAACATCCCATAAGGATTACACCGTAAACCTTTCAAAGCTTATGAATAAAGCCCTCCTCTGGCTCATTCAACATCACTCACCACCACCACTTCCCACATAATTCTAAGGGGTGAACCAAACCCCTAAGGTTCGAAGCATTTCATCTGATGGTCTAAGGGAGAAGCCACTAGCATACTTATTGTATTTAATCGTTCATTTCATTCTCTGTAAGAATTATGATGATTCAATCCATGTCTTTATTCATTAATTCTTGCATTGCTGTTACTATGAGACTTATGAGCGGTAAGCACTTCTTAGTGTTGGCCTAACCAGGTAGTTTAATGTGTTAGATTTATGATTATGTTGTTCAATTATGGTTTTGTTATATATCCTTATAGCCTTTTCATTGATCCCTATGTTTTGGTAGTATAGAGGGTGGCTTATATCTATTAATCATGATATTAGACTTACCATGTTAAACCTGGGATTAGTGGGATACTAGGGTAGCTTGACATCTATCCCTAGTGTAGGAATTAAACAAATTACCGCCTATGTCACATTAAATAATTAAAAAGCATGGGAACTCTTTTAGAGGGGGTTAATAATCGGTTTAGATTATAGACTGGTCTTAAGGGTAGTTGGGGTTGAACTACTGTAAACTTGGATGCCCTACTCGTGTGATTGTAGGGGAATGTGGGATCGCATAGTAAGCATAGGACAAACCTTAAATGAAAATTCGGGTCTGTCGACTTTAGAACCACTAATGAAGCTTATAATTGAACATTGCATAGGAAAATGTAATCATTTCATTGGTAATGAAATGGTTAGGTTAGCACACCTTTCTCCCTGATATCTTTTATCTATTTACCATTTTCCGTAATTCTTAAAATCAATCTTAAAACCATTTTCAATCGTGACAACAATCAAATTATAACTATTAAACCTTAGCTACTGGGACGACCTCAGATTTACCAAGTTACTGTACTATATACGACCGGGTTCTCTGCTCGTTAGTGCGTGTATCGGTAAACGAGTTTTAAAAATTTAAAACTTGGCAAAATATTATTTAAAACAAAATACGCATCAAGTTTTTGGTGCTGTTGCTGGGAAGCTAAAATTAGTTTTAATTTGATTTACTAACTATTCCAATATTCATAATGGCTGAGGGGGAAATCGATAACCTCACTATGGAGCAGTATCTAGCATTGACTAGAGGAAACCAGGCACCAGGCGTGGTTAAACCAGAAATTAGAGTCAATGTGAATTTCAAAATAAAAAGTCAATTCATGCGGGAATTGAGGGAGGATACCTTTTCCGGAAACAAGAACGACGATGCCTACGAGCATGTGGAGCAAGTTTTAGACATCGTCAGCTTATTTAACATACCCGGTGTATCACATGATGCTGTCAAGCTGTGCGTTTTCCCTATTACTTTGACTGGAGCCGCTAAGAGATGGGTGGACAGACTTCCCCCAAGAACCGTCGATTCATGGGATCTCCTTAAAAAGGCCTTTATCCAAAGGTACTGTCCACCATCAAGAATTGCCAAACAGCTTGAGGAAATCCGCAACTTCAAGCAAGAAGAAGACGAGACATTATACCAAGCTTGGGAATGGTATAATGACCTTCTGTATAAATGCCCCACTCATGACATCAATAACCATCAGAAGGTAAACATCTTCTATAACGGTTTAGGGGTCATAAACTGCCAATTGCTTAACTCACAAGGACCGATTCCTAGCATGACACATGTCCAAGCATTAACGGCGATTCAGACTATGGTCGACCTCTCCCAAAAGTAGCATGATGGGTCATCCAGCAGAAAGGTAGTAGTTCTGAAGGGATCGCTGCTCTCATGAACAAACTAGAAAACCTAGATCGAGACATGAAGAAACTAAAAGAGAACGTTCACGCTATTCAAATAGGATGCCAAAACTACAAAGGAGCTCATCTTGACAAAGACTATCCTCTTAAGGAGGAAGTAAAAAGCATCGAGGAGGCTAAATACGGCGAGTTCAAACGACCTTCACCCTTCAGTAATGGAGCTAAGTATCATGTAGGCCCACCTGGATACTACACACGAATGGACAATCACCCACTAGTTGGAGAAAAGAGGCCAAGCTTAGAGGAGCTTATGAACAAACACCTGGAGGAATCAACGTGAAGGAGGACCAAGATGGAAGAATGGGTAAAGAAACTCTAAGAGAATGCCAAAATTAATACTCGAAACCAAGCCGCTTCTCTAAAAAATTTAGAGACCCAAATCGAGCAGCTAACAAAAGAATTTCACACCAAGGCTGCTAATGATATAAATAGTCCATCATTAGACCAATGTAAAGCAATGTACGCCAACGAAAAGACACCCATCAATAATGGACAACATGAGATATCAATTTCCTTTAACAAATGCACTCAATTGGTCCAAACAATCGATGTGTCTTCAAAAGTTCTGCCATGTCAATTACAACCAAAAGAGTTAAACCCTGGGAATTTTACCCTCCCTTGCACTATTAGAAGTTTAAATTTTTATGCTATGGCAGATTTAGGCGCCATCGTTAATGTCATACCTAAATCCATTTTTGAAAACCTAAAACTAGCTCGACTCAAGAAGACTGACATGCTCATTGAAATGGCAGATCTGACAAAAAGATCTCCTATAAGAATAGTTGAGAACATCCTTGTCAAGATCAAAAAATTCTTATTCCCATCAGATTTTATGGTTATGGATATGTTAAACACACGTAATGAAACCATGATTCTTGGGAGACCATTTCTAGCAACCATTCATGCCGAAATAGATGACTTTAATAAAGAAATCTCCTTAGGAATTAGAGGTGACAGAGTTACCTTCGATATAGATAAAAAGATTCATGAGTTTACAACCCCCATAGGAGAGATTTATATGATAAACACGACCTCTAATACTCCCTCGAACGCATCATCTAGGGTTGAGGAAACCAATGATGTACATACTTATCAAGAGTAAGGACGAAGTCGTAAGAAGCTAAGAAAACTTAAATTTGATATAAATCTCCCTAGCACGCAATTCTGTAAACCAGTTAAACAAATCATAGAAGGCGAACTTAAATTTTGGCCGACGTGTGACCTAAACATAAAAGAGTGTAATGGAGGACGTTTACTGTTTTTTGTTATATATTAAAGAGTTTTGTTAATGGATGTAGGCTATAATTGAGTATGTTGAAATGAATTATAAAGAAGGAGATGATCTTAAAACGATGGTACTATTACTATGATAATGATTAGAAAGAAAGAAAATAAACTGGTCGCGGGGGGGGTTTTATCATTTCCTACGAATTCCTATTATTTGTTAAATACAGAGAAGAAGGGGGAAAAACCAAACGGAAAGAAAAGATTGATTTGGGAATGAAAGGTTTTAATTAACTCCGCTCTTCATGGATACCAAAGGGACCCAAGCCAACGAGGAGGAATATTCTAATCCTTAGACCCCTAAGAAAGAAGGACTAACGCCTTTTTCAAGGTTTGGTTATTGACAAAGGTTAGTAGGACGTTTTATTAGGACACCTAGTTAGGACACTTCACAAACTTAAGTGTGAGATAAATAGGTGGAAGTGAATAATCCCTTACTCAAAAGATGGCTATAATTGATTGGTTTTTTCAAGAGGAGAGGATGTAGTAAAAGGGACCGGCTGAGAGAAGGAAGAAGTGAAATAGGTGGAGAAGAGAAGTAAGGAAGAGTTTAGTAAGTAAGGGAAAGGAGTAGTTTTGATGACTATAAGATTTAATGACTAATACACACATCGTGGATGTTACGATCTTCTTATTTAGATGGACCATTAGCAGATGGAATATGGAATCAGGAGTAGTAGGGATGAAAAAGATGAAGATATAAGAAGAGAGAGGAAAGAAAGGAAAGGGTCATATATAAAGAAAGGAGAAGGAAGTAAGGTCATATTGCTAAAAGAAGTTAGAAGATTTGGAAGAAGATATAAGAAGATTTTAGAAGGTAGAAGATATATGGGTGGAAATGAAAAGAAAAAATTATAAGTAAGTTACCAAAGTGGATTGTGGATAGTACCTTTTGGTGGGCTTTGATCAAAAATTACAAGAGGAGAGGGAGGAATGACGACAACTTGGAATCGTTATAAGAAGAGTATGAGCCCTACACTTTAGTTGGCGTACAAGGGTGTTTTGAGAAATGGTGATGGTTTGTTTTTGTGATGGTTCGTTGTTTGTTTCGTGTGTTGGGTTGTTGTTTTGTTTTGTTGTTGTTGTTTGTTGTTGTTGATTTTGTTGGGTGTTTGGTTTAGGGGGGATGTTGTGTTTATGTGTTTGTTGGTTGTTGTGTTTTGGTTTAGAGGGGGGTTGGGGGTGCGGGGGGTTTGTGGGTGTGTAGGGGGTGGGAATCGGGCCACATTTTTTGGGACTGGTGGGGGACTTGTTTGTTAGTTGGATTGTTGTTAGTTTGGAGTTTTGCTTTGTTTAGTTGGGAAGGAGAAATAGGTTTGATTATTATCGGGTCATGGGGGGGGCTTGTTTCAGGGGAGGGGGGGACATAATCCGTCTAGTCGTTTTTGTTATAGGGTAGTTGTTGGTTAGCATGTGTCAGTGAAGAAGAATGAAGGATACAAATTATATGAATCCGCATATTAAACTTTATATTATTTTTTATTTTTTTCTTTTTTTTTTTTTTTTTTTTTTTTTTTTGTAGGGGTTTTTTTATTTTTTTTTTTTTTTTTGTTTATTTTTTTTTTTTTTTTTTTTGTAGGTGGTGTGTTATAGATATTGAGGTTCGACGGGGGTGGGGGCGCGGTGTTGTGAGGGTGGAGACGTGGGGTGGGACAGGTGTGCGGGGGTGGTGTGAGGTGAATGACACTAGGGGGTTTTTTTGTATGTGTTGTGATGTACTGTGTGCGAGTGTGCTTTTTGTGTGCGTTGTTGGCGAGTCTGCACGTGCTGTCGTGTTTTTGGACTGTGTGCCTTTGTTGTCGCCTGGGTTGTGAGGAGCGTGGTGTAGGGTTGGGAGCGGGGGTTTGTTCGCTGTGGTTGCTGTGGTTCTGCAGTGAGTCGAGGAGTGGTTGGTGGTGAGGGGGGTGGGTGGGGTTGGGGGAGGGTGGGGGAGGGGGGGGTGGAAGGGGGGTTGGTGGTAGGGGTGAGGGTGTGGTGAGGGGCAGGGGTGGTGGGAAGGGTGAGAGGTGTTGAGGGCTGGAGGGGGCGTTGTAGAGTGATGGGGGTGTATATAGGGGTGTGGTGAGGGGTGGGTGATATGTGTGCAGGGGGGGAGGAGGAGTGAGAAAAGGGGCGTGATGGGAGCGGTTGAGAGGGGTGGGGTGAAGATGTGCGGGTGGTGTGGGGTGGGCGGGGGTTGTGTGTTGTATGTGGGTGAGGGTGGAGTGACGAGGGAGGGAAGGGAGGTGCACACCGGGGGGGGGGTGGGGGGGGGGTGTTGGGTGGGGGACGGGGGGTGGGGGGGGGGGAGCGGTGTGGGGGAGGGTGGGGGGGGTGGTGGGGAGGAGGGGGGGGGGGGTAGGATGCGGTGGTAAGAGTGAGAGGGGTTGGTGGGATGGGTGGGTTGTGAGGATATCGGGGGGGTGGGGGGGGGTGGGGGGAGGGGGGGGGTGGGGTGGGGGGGGAGGAGTGGGCTGGGGTGGGGGGTGGGGTGGAGACGAGGGTGGGGGGGTTGGGGGGGGGTGGAGAGGTGTAGGTTGTGTTTAGGGGTTGTTAGTGGGGTTTGGTGGGTGTTCGTTTGTGGGAGGGGGGGGGGGGGTTTGGTGTAGATGGTGTGGTTAAAATCAGTTTATGATTTCCCTGGGGGGGGGGGGGAGTGTCGTGGTGGGGGCGGTGTTTCGCAGGGGGGCGGTGAGAGGTGGCTATTTTTAACGGGTGAGGTGGGGGGGAGGGGGGGGGGGGGTGGGGGTCGGGGAGGGATGGTTGCGGGGGGCACGGCGGGCAGGGCGCGGGGGGGCGGCGACGGGGGGCGGGGGGGGGGTGCGGGGGAAGGGGGGAGGGGGGGCGCACGGGGGGGTTTGGGGCGGGGGAGCTTACTGGTTTGGGCGGAGGGCATGTTCTGGGGGAGGTGCTGCTGTTGTGTCGGTTTGGTGTGTGTAGTGCTGGCGTTGTGGGCAGACCATTTATGGTGGGGGTAGAGAGGAGGGGGTCGGAGGGGGGGGGGGGTTCAGCGAGTGTACAGAGTGGAGGGGGGGGGGCGAGTAGGTAGGGGTAGGCCGGGGTAGTGGGGGGCGACCTGGGGTTGAGGTGGTAGGAGGAGTGGGGGGACCTTGGTTGGATGGTTGGGGTGTGGGGGTTAGGGCGTGGTTTGTTGGAGGCTTGCGGCTTCTTTCCTCTGGTTGTTTTTCTTAGTTATAATGGTAGGTTCTAGTATTTCTGTTTAAGATCTTATGTTAAAGTTCCCTTGTTTTCGGTGATATGTGTTGGCGTGTATTCCGTTTTGGCTTGCGTTAGGGGGGTTCGTGTTCTTGTTGGGCTTCTTTTTTTGCTCTTTTTCTTTCGTTTATCTTCTACATTACTACTTGAGGGAAAACAATCAATTTGCAACTATTTTTTGGATTGGTCAGGTTAGGGTAATTAGGTCACGTGTCATCACGTTGGTTTGGCGTGTGTTTTGTTCCTACTTTGTCATTAACCAAACCCTTTGAAAGGGTTCTAAGTCCCTTGGGTCTTGGGCTCTTTCGTGTTCTAGGGGTGTCGTTGGGTGTGTGATGGGATCTGGATTTTGTGTTGTTCGCACGTATGCTGGGTCCGTGGCGTGTCACGTTTTTGGCTATGGTGTGGTTGGGGTGGGTTGGGGTTGGGGTGGGTTAGCGGTTCAGGGAGTAGTTAAGTAATTAGTATTTAGTAGTATAATGTTTAGAGTAGTATAGTTGTAGGATTTATTAGTTAGTAAAGTATAGCGATATGAAAGGTAGTTAGTATGTAAAAAGTAAAATAAGTAAGGAAGTATTGTATTATAGTATTTTTTTTAGGAGTAAGAGATTTAGTAAACAGATAATAGTAGTGTTATTTATTACAGTATGCGTATTAACCTTTCATCCCAAATCAATCTTTTCTTTTGGTTTTCTCTGTATTTAACTAATATGAGATTTCTGGTAAGTGATAAAATGATTTTAAAACCGCCCTTCTATCCTGTTTTATTTTCTTTCTATCATTTTCATATAGTATAGTACCATACTTTTAGATCTCACTTCTTCTTGTTTATAATTTCATTACTCATCTGCATCGGCCCCTCCTCCATTTCTCTATTTTTTGGTTAGGTCACACGTCGGCACAATAAAATTTTAAGTTCGCACTCTTCTCTTGATTTGGTTAACTGGTTTATCTGATTATGCTGTGATGCTTGATTGTGGTGGAGTGGTGATCTATATATAGGGTTGGTTGGTAGTGGAGGTGCGTGAGGTCAGTAGGCGGTGCAAGGGCGGTCGCAGGGAGTAAGTATGTTCATAGTGGGTTGTCTGACTTCTTTTCCCTTCAACAGCCTTGTTGAATGTTAGACGTTGATCGTGTTGGGGTTGTGCTTTAAGGTTTCAGAGGTCGTGATTATCATATAATCTATCCTTTGGGGGTTTGTATTTCTGGATTCTCGTTTTTGCGTTCTTCGTTGTATATCTCTCTCAGAAGGAACCTCTAATTCCTAGGTGTGGGCGGTGTATGTTTGTATGACGTGGGCGGTGGATGTTTCTGGGGGTTTATTGATAGTTGAGGGGGTACTTTCTGGTGGAAGATGTATAATGATGATGTTGGTAAAACGTTGGCAGCTCTTTTTTAACACGTGCGCTTGCGACTTAGGGGGGAGGGGGGGTAGGGGTTCGGGGAGTGTGTGGTGGTGTATCTGGCATTGGGGTTTGACTAGGGGGGTTGTAGAAGTGGCGTGTTGGTTTACCGTGTTCACGGGTTTATGAAGTGCGGGTTGTATGATCGACGATATGTGCTGTGTGTTGGTGGTCAGTGTTCGATGAGATTTGACTTCTCTGGTCATTCATCATAACGTATTTATATAGTATTGTTTTTCAAGCTTGTATCATATGGAGTTAGCGGAGTCATGTCCATTTTACTCCTATATGCAGGGTTGTTTTAGGAGGTTGTTAGGGTTTGGTTTTAAGGCAAAGAACGCTCATTGTTTGAATGTTGCTGAAAGGGTTTTCCCAAGAAATCATGGGTTTCATTACGTGTGTTTAACATATCCATAACCATAAAATCTGATGGGAATAAAAATTTTTCGATCTTGACAAGGATGTTCTCAACTATTCTTATAGGAGATCTTTTTGTCATATCTGCCATTTCAATGAGCATATTTAGTCAGTATTTTGAGTCGGGTAGTAGAGCTAGGTTTTAGGGGTTTTCAAAAATGGATTTAGGTTTTATTATATGTTTATTATCTATGACATTAACGCTGGCACCTAAATCTTCCATAGCATAAAAAATTTAAACTTCCAATAGTGCAAGGAAGGGTAAAATTCCTAGGGTTTAACTCTTTTTAGTTGTAATTGGACATGGCAGAACTTTTTTTTTTTTTCTATTTTTTTTTTTTTTTTTTTTTTTTCTTTTTGTTTTTTTTTTTTTTTTTTTTTTTTTTTTTTTTTTTTTTTTTTTTTTTTGTTTTTGTAAGACATCATTATTGTTTGGACCAATTGAGCTGCGATTTGTTAGAGGCAATTGATATCTTCATAGTTGTGTCCATTATTGATGGGGTGTCTTTTCTGGTTGGGTTACATTTGTGTACATTGGTTCTATATGATGGTACGGTACTATTTATATCATTTGAGCGAACCTTGGTGTGAAATTTATTTGTTAGCTGCTCGATTTGGACGTCTCTAAATTTTTGATGTGAGAAGGTGCTTGGTTTTTGTAGTATTAATTTTGGCATTCTCTTATGAGTTTCTTTACCATTTCTTCCAATTATTGGGTCCTCTTCGCGTTGATGCTCCAGGTGTTTGTTCTCAAGCTGCTCTAAGCTTGGCATCCTCTTTGTCTCCTAACTAGTGGGTGGTTTGTTCCATTCGTGTGTTTTGTAGTATCCAGTGGTGGGCCTAAACGTATACTTCTTAGCTCATTACTGAAGGAATGAAGGTCGTTTGAAACTCTCCGTATTTAGCCTCCTCGAATGCTTTTTACTTCCCTCTTGCGAGGAAAGTCTTTTGTCAAAGATGAGAGCTCCTTCGTAGTTTTGTGGCCATGCCTACTTGAATTAGTGGTGGAAGTTCTACTTTTAGTTTCTCATGTCTCGACCTAGGTTTGTTCTAGTTTGTTCCGAGAAGCAGCGATCCTTCAGTAACTACTACCTTTCTGACTGGATGCCCTATCATGCTACTTTTTGGGAGAGGTTAGACCATAGTCAGAATCGTCCAGTTAATGCCTTGGACATGTGTCATGCTAGGACTCGGTCTTGTAGTCAAGCATACAATTGGCAGTTTTATGACCCCTAATCCGTGATAGATGAATGTTTACCTTCTGATGGTTATTGACTGTCTATGAGTGGAGGCGGGCGGAATTTTATTCAGATGGTCATTATACCTTCCCAAGCTTTGGGTTATAATGTTCTCGTCTTCTTCTGCTTGAAAGTTGGCGGATTTCCTTCTCAAGCTGTTTGGCAATTCTTGATGGTGGACGTACCTTTGGATAAGTCCTTGATGATGGACAGTACCTTTGGATAAAAGCCTTTTTAATGAGATCCCAGGAATTGACGGTTCATGGGGGAAGTCTGTCCACCCATCTCTTGGAGGCTCTAGTTAGAGTGATAGGGAAGACGCAAAGCATGATAGCATCATGTGATACTCTAGGAATGTTGAATAAGCTGACGATATTTAGAACTCGCTCCACATGCTCATGGGCATCGTCGTTCTTGTTTCCGGAGAAGGTGTCCTCCCTCAATTCCCGCATGAATTGACTTTTTATTTCAAAATTCACATTGCCTCTAATTTCTGGTTTAACCACGCCTGGTGCCTGGTTTCCTCGAGTCAATGCTAGATACTGCTCCATAGTGAGGTTATCGATTTCCCCCTCAGCCATTATGAATATTGGAATAGTTAGTAAATCAAATTAAAACTAATTTTAGCTTCCCAACAACAACACCAAAAACTTGATGCGTATTGTGTTTTAAATAATATTTTGCCAAGTTTTAAATTTTTAAAACTCGTTTACCGATACACGCACTAACGAGCAGAGAACCCGGTCGTATATAGTACAGTAACTTGGTAAATCCGAGGTCGTCCCAATAGCTAAGGTTTAATAGTTATAATTTGATTGTTGTCACGATTGAAAATGGTTTTAAGATTGATTTTAAGAATTACGGAAAAGTAAATACAATAAAGTAAATAGATAAAAGATATCAGGGAGAAAGGTATGCTAACCTAACCATTTCATTACCAATGCAATGATTACATTTTCCTGTGCAATGTTCAATTATAAGTTCCATTAGTGGTTCTAAATTCGACAGACCCGAATTTTCATTTAAGGTTTGTCATATGCTTACTATGCGATCCTACATTCCCCTACAATCACAAGAGTAGGGCATCCAAGTTTATAGTAGTTCAACCCCAACTACCCTTAAGACCAGTCTATAATCTAAACCGATTATTAACCCCCTCTGAAAGAGTTCCCATGCTTTTTAATTATTTAATGTGACATAGGCGGTAATTTATTTAATTCCTACACTAGGGATAGATGTCAAGCTACCCTAGTATCCCACTAATCCCAGGTTTAACAGGGTAAGTCTAATATCATGATTAATAGATATAAGCCACCCTCTATACTACCAAAACATAGGGATCAATGAAAAGGCTATAAGGATATATAACAAAACCATAATTGAACAGGAAATCATAATCATAACAACAGTAACTACATGGTTAGGCCAGCACTAGGAGTGCTTAGCCGCTCATAGTAACAGCAATGCAAAAATTAATGAATAAAGACATGGATTGAATCATCATAATTCTTACAGAGAATGAAATGAACGATTAAATACAATAAGTATGCTAGTGGCTTCTCCCTTGGACCATCAGATGAAATGCTTTGAACCTTAGGGGTTTGGTTCACCCCTTAGAATTATGTTGGAAGTGGTGGTGGTGAGTGATGTTGAATGAGCCAGAGGAGGGCTTTATTTATAAGCTTTGAAAGGTTTACGGTGTAATCCTTATGGGATGTTACGCCGTAACCTTGCTACTTAAGCATCCAATCTTCTAGGCATAAAATTATGTTACGGCGTAACCTTGTCGCCTATATTACGCCATAATGTTGAGTCAGATACATCATCTCTTGTAAATTTTAATGTTGCGGCATAATCTTGGAGACACTTTATGCCGTAAAGGGTGTGATGACCCATTTCTTCGTTATAAGATGTTACTGCGTAATCCCTCGGGGGTGTTACGCCGTAAAGTGCCTTGGACTCTTTACTTAGTGCATTTCTTGTCCAAATCCCTTGTCTTTTGTTAAAAATGCACACTTGGTCCCTGAAAACTAATAATAAACAATTAAGTAACGTTTTCATACATTAATAACATATTTGTAAGCATTTTTATAGGGAATTTGATATTAAAATGTATCAATTATTTGATGTTATCAGGAAACCTTGGAAATCCTTTACAAATGAACAGGTCATGTCAAAATTTTGTGAAAAATGTCACAGAAAATAATGCGGAATAATTATTTTGTGTCAACTCAACTAAAGGTCAAAAGATGACTTTTGTAAATGTTAAATGTTAAGATTAAACGATTGAACATGAACGTACTAAGATGATAACATTTTATACTTACCTTGTTTAGCCCGATAAAGAGACGAAAATAATAAAATATTATTATTTTATTATATATATATATACATATATATATACATATATATATATATACATGTATATATATATATATACATATATATATATATACTTTAACGTTGCGGAGATGTTATTAATTTATTTTCAATCTTTGAACTTCTACTTATTTCTAGTCGGATTCTTGTGAACCGTTTGGTCAGTTGTTTTGTTTTAAGTTGTTGGATGTGTTTTGACTATTTTGTATTGATGTCGCACTTAGCCCAAGTGCATTGACTTGTTTTACTTAAGTACCACACAACCATAATACCAAAACATTTGTAATGGGAATAAGAGTTTTGAAATAAGGATGAGGGTTTTTATAAAGAGAATGGGGATTTTGTGTGAATAAAGACGAACGCTTGTAGAATAAGGCAATTTTGTATAAAATATTAATAAGGTGAAATTAATGAAAGGTCATGGTCGGGTATCGTTGTGCATTGTAGAGGTTATTTGGTGCGTTGAGTAGAGATAGTTTGGTTCGTTGCGTAGAGATCATTTATGCGGTTATTATCATCTATTAAGGTTTAAATCTTTTTCGTTGAGGGAAAAATGATACTCAAATGTGTTTTGAATTGTTTTCTGAACTGTTCGAAATGTGGTTTTGTTTTTGGGACAATTTATGTGCTTATGACTGCTATGTGAATATTATGTGGTTTGATTGTACTTGCATACATCGAGATGCACGGCAATGTATATGATTAGCAAAGATTTACTATGTCTTGTGGTGGTCCTGCCCTAAGTAATAGCTCCAGCTAGTAGGCCCTTAGGTGCGTAAGTAACATTCGGAGTTGCGACTCCAAGAGCATTGATACATGCTGGTTTGATGACTAGCGAGGATGATAGGTCATGGTACATGATTAGTGAGGATGCTAAGTCATGGGTTTGTTTGCATATATTCACTGTCATATTGCACAATTGTCCCCTGTTGAAAATATTGGCACAACGACTAGGTTTTGAACTAAACCTACGAGCTTACTAACATTATTGTTGATGTTTTTGAGTATCATTTTTAGGTGTATTGTTAGAAAAGGTAAATGAGGAGTATAGGGGACCAAGGATGAGTACATTTGAGAGTTTATTGAAGGACAACTGTTTGACATTTTTCAAGGTTGTGAAATGGTAAACTTTTGTAAATAATGTACGGTATGATCTTGTATCTTGCGCTATGTGAATCATTATGTCGCATTCCTGTGTTTCCACCGCTGAAGGGGTGTGACACATTGGTATCCAGATCCAAGGTTATAAAGAATGCTTTTTTTAATAAAAAAAGAAAACGCAACTATAACTAAACTAGAGTTTATGTAAAACCTCGAACATGATGAAAGTTGACTAGCTCGATCAATTCATAGTTTCTCTAAATTACGCATAGCCTGATCAACTATGCCTAATTCATAAAGGACTATGAAATAATAGGGGTAGTCTTCTAAAGTCATGCTAGGGGAAGGGGATGTGTAAATGATGAGACCACCTAAAAATGAGTTGACCTCGAGCGTACATATTGGGTAATACGTACTTTCGTGTAGTGATATGGTATGAGAACAGTTGCGAATGTTGGGATCTAGAGTGTTGTTGATTGCTTAGTACTTGTCATGCAGCCTTAACCATATTGCATGATGCCCTAGAAGCCGAGGTAGATATGTCGCGAGTAGCGACGTTAGTTGAGGATGTGTCTTGGGTAGTTATGTCATGTATTGCATAATTCCCTGAGAGCCTTGGTAGGTATGTTGATTGGTAGCGATACTGATTAAGGTTGTGCCCTTAGTAGATATGTTAAGGTATTGTATGATGCCCTGAAGTGCTTATTCTGTGTAGAACCATGAGGGTGCTTGTTTGCCGTTCGTATATAAATATATATATATATATATATATATATATATATATATATATATATATATATATATATACGTATATACGGTTACGAACACCTAATTTGAAATGTTAGGTTGATTATATATGTAAATCACAGTGATGCTGGTAATTTGAGTAACGATATTTTGTAAAGATACTTATACCCTTTACCGTGTTATCACAAGTCATGTCTACCCCAGCTTATGTTGATTCAGAGACTATCACCCAAGCTGACAGAGCTCAGAGCTCCCGAGCCTGATGACCCCTATGTAGCGGTTAGGCAGGCACAGTTAGTTGATACTGAGTTAGAGCCAATGGAGGCTCCCTCAGAGTCAAAGGAGTTGCAGTCATTAGGTTCTAGAGTACCCCTTATGAGTGAGGATTTTGAGGCTTTTGAGTCGTCAGGTACTAGGACTGATTTATCCCATTCATCAGCTTCATCGGATTCTACCATACCATTGTCACCTGATCATCCACTTACTCATGTTTCACCTACCCCTACACCTACCTGAGCCTTGTTTCACCGTAGGACTGTACACATGACTGTGCGTGCCTAACCCACCTTGTCCCCTGGTCATTCAGCCAGAGTGGTAGAGGCGATGGCTTTGTCAGATTCAACCTTCCATAAGAGGTTTAGATCCTCTTATGAGACACCATTACCATATCCGACACTTCCTATGCGGAAGAGATATAGAGGTACATTTGAGCTCAAATTAGATACTGATAGTGGGGGAGAGAGTGTTAGGAGATGACAATACTGATGAGGATAGGGAGGATGAGAGTTCGGATGCGGATGATAAGAAAGAGAAAGGTCAGAGGACGAGGGCCCTGGTATAGAGGGGATGGAGAAGGAGGTTGTACCCGAGGGTCAGCAGCAGGCAGTCGTGGCTACTGATACAACCATTGGTGAGCTTTTAGGACTTGGTCATAGGGCGTTGAGACGTCATGAGTTAGCAGTAGAGGAGGATCAGGTACCCAGTACATTCGAGGTAGGTTAGAGCTCTAGGTCTATGCCAGAGCAGCAGGGAGCGGAGAGGGTGTATGCGTGTAGACAGCCCACACTTATTACATTGGTAGATCCCAAGGATGGCAGAGTTTACACTGACATACCAGCTTATGTACCACTAGTTGCACATGTTCGGACACCGCCATCTCCTGAGTGGCCATCTGGTTCCTTGCTTGTTTTACCATCATCCCTAGTAGTTCCATCACCCATAGCTTTACCAGTGGCTACCCCAACAGCCACCATCTCGGTAGATGAGGATCATTTTATAGAGGTAGGGGCATAGTTAGAGCTTCATGGGAGTATACTTTATGATCACACTCAGTGTTTGGATGCATTGCCACCTACTTTGTTTGCAAATATTGATAGGGATGTGAGGAAGCTGTATACTAGGTTAGGAGCGGTTAAATACAAGATATTTTCGCAGAGGTATAGGCTTAGGAATTTAAAGCTGGAGCAGGAGAGGGTTGCAGTGACTTTTAGGGATTTGTGGAGGCTAGTGTTCACATTAGAAGCATGGGCAGGTCAGACTGATGCATAAAGAGCAGCTCTGTGGCATGCAACATATGATATTCAGAGGAGAACCATGATTTGAGGATGCAGCTTGCTGAGGAGAGGCGTGAACGACTGTAGTTGGCATATCGTGTTGCCAAGATGGAGAGGAGACATGAGTCTAGAGAGGAGTAGTAGGATGTGTAGAGGTTGATTTGGATTTTTGTATAACACTAAACTGAGTAGCATCAGTTAGTGTCGGATCTAAGTAGGTGGTTGATTTGTAATAGATATGAACTGATTATTATCAGTCGGTAGTTAACTCTTATGGAAGTCATAGTTATTATAGTAGAAGGATGATTTGTACGGAAATTTTGGAAGAGTAATGAATGGTAGTATTTTATTTTATCCTGGATGGATAGATATGTTTAGTGCTTGCAAGCATAGTTGCCTACGCGTGTCTGAGTTATTTTGCGGGCATGAGCATGCATTCCCATTAGTTTTTTGTGAATTTGAAACATATTCGAGTTGTCTGATTTTACTAAGATGATAGAAGGTTAAGTGGTTAAGTAGAACACCATGAGGTCACGGGAGAATAGATAAAGTCACAGTGAATAAATTTGAAATCCAACCATTTTCTTTAAAGGAATGGTGAAATTTTAAATGATGTCATGGCCTTTCTAGAAAAGTGGAACCTATAGTACTCAACTGAGTAGGGTTACTTGAAAGAGTTTGAGGAGATATTGGTAAGTAAACAATGGATTGTCTTGAAAGACCAAAATGTGAGTTACTAGATTGGTAAGCATGAGATTGTTTGGGATTGGTATGAGATTTGTTAGGGAGAATTACCAAATTGAGGAGATAGTAGGAAAGACTATCAGGTTATGCGAAACAGAATCTGGATGAATCATGTGAAAGTATAAGAGCTAAATGTTGGAACTAGGTCTTTAGGGGAATCAAAAGAAACCCCGCTTGAAGAGACCAAATTGGTAGCGGATCAGTGTGATATGTTGAGGAATGGAATTTTCCTGTTATTGATTGTGATTAAGAATTTGAGTTGAATTTCGAGGGTGAAATTCCTTTAAGGAGGTTAGACTGTGATAACCAGTAACGTTTCTGGGTCTAAGTATTATAAAATATTATGATTTTTTATCGGAGTCTTTTGATTTTGTCAGTTTCTTGGAGAAAGCTGAGAAGTTGACTTCGGTTGACTTTTTTGTGTAAAACGGTTACGGTTTAACTGGGTGTTGAGAGAGAGTCTTGAGTTTTGTAAGTGCATCACTTTTGATTCATCTTTTTTATGGGTAAAGGGGAATATGTACCCCCGGTAAAATATATTAACCCAAGAAAGCAATTAAGTACAATGGAATGTAGCTAAAATGCCACATTAACCTCAAGCTCAACTTGAACTTCTACATAACCGAATGACATGCCATCTTTCCGTATAGGAGTGTTTATGTTGTCATGTAATGCGTTCCGGGAAGCTTTCCCGTGTCCCACAAAAATCGCCACGCAGCGCGTACCCGCACGACAGCTAATTTAAGAATGGCTTTAAGTAGCTTTGGGAGAACGTTTAACGAATTTATTGGTTATCTAAATTCATAATTTAAAATAACGTGGTCTAAATACGTGAATCGTGGAGGTGCGAGTTAAAAGTTATCAGAAAACGAGTGTTTTTCGTGAAATTTGAATTAAGTGCGTATCGGTCATAAAAGTGAAATTTTGGAATGGAGTCTAAAGTGTCAAGATGTATTTTGAGGTCGAAAAACTTTTAAACTTGTGAGGAAGGTTTTGGTTTGATTTGAAGTAACCTCGTATTTTGGTCCCGACACGTCCAATAAATGTTCAAAACGCATTTTGGGAAGTTTAAGTTCAAAATGTATCGTGTAAATAACCTAGATTAACAAAAAAATGTTTTTAAGATCAATAAAAATACTACAGAACTTCGAGAAACATTTTAAAGTCAAAGTTTTTGAGTTTTAAGAAAACCTTAAACGAAAAGAAGCAATCCCGAGCTACATTGGATCCATGGCCGGTTATGGACAAAAAGAGGAGACACCAAGGCACATTTTTAGCTATTAGGGTCCTTGCATGGTACATAGAGGTTTTGTCTTAACCTCAAACATTCATTCATGCACCTATTTTGAAATCAAACAACAAAAACCATTTCTTTTTCTCTCCCATTTATGGACGCAAGCCACAAGGTCAAGAAAACATTTTTGTTGAAGATTTATCAAGAACATGGGTTAAGAAACACTATCGGGTTGATATTTGGTAGTCTTGGGTTATAGAAAACTATGTTTGGGTAGTCGGTTTCGCATTCTTCTTGCTTTTCAAAACCCTAAATAGTAAGTTGTCTAAACTAATTTTAAGTTGTACTTTTGTGTTTATTTTGGTAAACTTATGATAGTTGTACAAGTGGATCGTGTTAAATTGAAATTTGAAAGTTTTAAATGAATGAAAAAGGGTGCGTTTGGGTCGACGTGAAAAAAAGAAAAAAAAGGGGTTTGACACTTTTAGATTATGGTTGTTGTGGTAATTTTATTTTAAGAGCTTATTAGGGCTTATTTTTGAAAAGTTGCTAAAAAGAAAAAAAAGCTAGCAAGAGCTTATCTAGTTTTGGTTTGTTTCGGTTTGGGCTCGGCCCAACTGACCTTTATGGTTTCGAGCTTGTGTTTGGTTTCGGTCTCGGCCCAACCAAACAAGGGGGATGGATTATTAGGCTCAGCCAAATAACCATTCGGCCCACTTGGGTTGCGACGCTTATTAGTTGCGGCTTATTTGATGTTCGGCTTATTTGGTTAGTTTTGGCTTATTAAAGCCTCGACTCATTTTAAGCTTATAGCTTATTCGATTTCGGTTATTATTAAGAAAATAGCTTACTTTGGTTCCAACTTATATATGGAGCATATAGCTTATTTTGGTTTTGCCTTATTAACCATGGCTTATTTGATTTGGTTTATTGTGTTTCGGCTTATGGCTTATTTTTGGTACGGCTTAATGGGTTTAAGGCCTATTGGGCTTCGGTTTACATTTTGCACTTATATAAAAGGTTATGGACTAATTTTACTATCGGGCTAAATATTAAGACCTTAATGGACTAACATTGGGATTTCAGGCCCAATAGGAGAAAAATTGATAAATTTGACTTCTAAATGGACGAATGGACTTGTAAATGGATTAATGGACTTAGATTAGAGTTAAAAGTAATTATATTGGACTTAACAAATGTTATTGGACTAATGTTGGGCTTCTGGGCCCGATAAGGAAAATTTTATAGTTTGGATTACTAAGTCGGAAAAATGGATCTACCGAAGTGGAAAAACGGTTAATATGGTCAAACTTGGTCATTGGTCGGTTAAACGCTTTGAATTATGGACTTTTTGGCATTTTGTCGGAGTTTTGGAAAAAAATTGTGGAAAGTATTAAAATTTAAGGTTTGGAAACCTTGGAAATCCTTTACAAATGAACGGGTCATGTCAAAATTTTATGGAAAATGTCACACTTAGAAAATAATGCGGAATAATTATTTTGTGTCAACTCAACTGAAAGTCAAAAGACGACCTTTGTACATGTTAATTTTTAGATTTTAACATTGGACTAGGACGTACCTAGATGTAAGGTTTTTTATTTTACCACCTTCATAGCCGATAAAAAGACGAAAATAATGATAAAATATTATTATTTAAAGTGTTATATACTTATATATGTTGTAAATATATATATCGTATCGATTACGGAGATGTTTATTCGTTTATTTTTTATCTTTGAACTCCTACTTATTTCTCGTCGGATTCTCTTGGAACGTTTGGTTAGTTGTTTTGTTTTAGTTGTTGGATATGTTTTAAGTATTATGTGTCGATGTCGCACTTAGCCCAAGTGCATTGAGTTGTTTTACTTGAGTACCACACAACCATAATACCAAAACGTTTGTAATAGGAATAAGAGTTGTGAAATAAGGATGAGTGTTTTTATAAAGAGAATGGGGATTTTGTCTGAGTATAGATGAACTCTTGTACAATAAGGCAATTTTGTACAAAATGTTAATAAGGTGAAATTAATGATAGGTCGTGGTCGGGTACCGTTGTGCCTTGTAGAGGTCATTTGGTGCGTTGAGTAGAGATTATTTGGTTCGTTGTGTAAAGATTATCTGTGCGGTTATTATCATCTGTTGATGTGAGATCTCGTAGCCCCACTTTTTAAATCTTTTCCTATAGGGGAAAAATGATACTCAAATTTGTTTTGAACTATTTTCTGAACTGTGCAAAATGTGGTTTTGTTTTTGGGACAATTTATGTGCTTATGACTGCTATGTGAATATTATGTGGTTTGATTGTACTTGCATGCATCGAGATGCACGAGAATGTATGTGATTAGCAAGGATTTGCTATGTCTTGTGGTGGTCATGCTCTATTAATAGCTCCAGCTGGTAGGCCCTTAGGTGCGTAAGTGACATTTGGAGTTGCGACTCCAAGAGCATTGGTACATGATGGTTTGATGACTAGCGAGGATGCTAGGTCATGGTACATGATTAGCGGAGATGCTAAGTCATGGGTTTGTTTGCATATATTCACTGTCATATTGCATAATTGTCCACTGTTGAAAATATTGGCACAACGACTGTGTTTTGAACCAAACCTACGAGCTCACCAACATTATTGTTGACGTTTTCGAGTATCATTTTCAGGTGTGTTGTTAGCAAATGTAAATGAGGAGTATTGGGGACCAAAGATGAGTACATTTGGGTGTTTATTGAAGTACAACTGTTTGACTTTTTCCAAGGTTGCGAAATTGTAAACTTTTGTAAATAAGATTTTGTAAATAATGTACAGTATGATCTTGTATCTTGCTCTATGTGAATCATTATGTCGCATTCCCGTGTTTCCGCCGCTGACGGGGTGTGACAGATGTGTCACCATAAAATATTAAACACCTTCATTTAATCAAAGATTTAAACAAGATCTCGAAATCATGCCATAATACTATTTTGCTTTAACATGGGATAAATAAGATAAAAGAGCTTTTTAATACATTAGTATTTAAGTAAAAGAAAATGTATTTTTAATCTTCGTACTTACTTACATTGATCTAACTTACAATCATAAATAATAAATCTTTGAATTAAAATAAACCTAGGATTTATTACAAATTCTTAAATTGAAAGCTTAAATTTCTTGGCAAGAAAAGTTCTCTCTTTTGCAATCACATCTTGGTATGAAACTTCACATTAACATTCACCGTAAGTTAAAACATATACGATAGTCAAATAATTAAAAATACTATAAAAACATGTAATTGTTTTCAAAAGTTGTTTGAAATGCTTAAAAATGGCTAGGTAAGTTCTATACACTTTAAATGTCAAAACTATGCATATTATGCATAATACTCAATGATCTTTCTCACATATAAAATTGATGATTATCTTTAAGAAACAAGTTAGCTCATCATTTTAAATGTCCTCACACTTAATAATAATCTTAGGATTAATCAAACACACTATTAAAATATTTATTTATTTTCTTTTAAATAAGTGTTCGTGAGGGTCAAGAAAGATCTCGAGTATATATCGATTCATTATTCAAATTATGATTGATATATTTATTGAGTCTAATTGACAAGTTTTTGAGTATGGACATGAAAGTGGATTCTTATTTTTTTAGTTTTAAGACTATATCAGTATATAACAAAAATATTATCTTGGATATACATACTCAATCACACTCGATTGATATGAAAATATTTACATCCTTTTCTAGATGAAAAGAATATGCATCAATTCTGTAACACCCCATCCAACATACATTCGGTTGCATAGCGAAAATAGCAATTGGGCGTTACTAAATAGCACCATTGACCAAGATAATAGAAAACGACCCTAAATGAGACTTTTTAACAAACATGTGTTCCATTATTAATCAGAGTTAAAATGCGTTTAGGTCCCTAGAGGATCGCAACCACCGTCTATTACAACATTTGAAAGACAATTGTTTCAAATAAAAGACAATGTTTTAACACAACTTAAGACATAGTTTTTGAAAGACCGGAACACACAAGTAGTCTTTCCATAAAACCCATCACACACACGACACCTCCACGCCAACGTTGCCTTCATCCTTGGTTACCTGAGATAAAACATGTTTAAAACGTCAACAACAAAGTTGAGTGAAATTCATAGAGTTTAAAATAATTAATAAGCAATAATCTTTGAACACATAATTAGTTCTCGGGAAAACAAAGCAACAAATGCAATGTATATCAACTTCTTTCTTTCCCACTATAGTTCTGAACCGAACGTTCAATGAGTACCTAATGGCATTTCATATGTTTGTGTGCCCCAAAACAAGGTATTATTGTCATATACCTACTATTTTCTAAATACAAAATGTCCGTTACAGGGTGCTTACCTTCGGATTCAGACCCTGGACAGGGTTGTCAAACCCAATAGATCTATTTAATGCATTAGCGTTCACCTCGCAAGGCAATTAAAGGAGTTCTGATATATCGGGAATTCGACAATAAACAACTTATGCGGGAAACAATCTCGTTAATCAGTTCAAGCATACCATAAAATCATTATGTGTTCGATTTTATAAACAAACATTGCATCTCACGGGTTTTCAATCAGTAAAAGATTTAATGAGAGGTTTTTGAACTCACCTTAAGCAAAGAAGATCCAATCAATCAAGTCAATCAAGCGCAAGTAACTTCACGTCTTAACCGCGACCTATATAATACATATATAGCGGTACGTGATTAAAAGTGTATATATATTATTATGTATATACAATCATTTACTACAATCTCCAAGTGTGACGCAAAACATTTCACCTTGACGCACTTAACAATATTACCACATTTTCCATAAAGTTTTCATTTTTAGAAAGTTACCGAAAGTAAGGATAATATTATTCGAACTTAATATTTCGTTATCAATTAACTAACACTACGAACCCTTTGCTCATTTTAGACTTCATTCAAAAGTTTAAGAAAGTTTGACTTTCAAAAGTCAAACTTCGTAGTTGACTTTTTACCCTAAAATTACCCAAACTTGACTCGGTCATAAAACGTTCGTTTTTAAGAGTTACAAGACCCACCTTATATCAAAACGGACATTAGAAAATCCTTTATCATTTTTAAAATCCTAAAATAGATTTTAAAATATCTTGACATGCCACGGTCAAGTCAAACTTTTTGGTCAAACAAAGTCAACCCAAAACCCATGAAAACAACATTTTTGGCATAATCCGACTATTAAAATATGATTAACTAGTCTATATAATTATACCAAAACCATCAAACCTTAGTCAATCACAATACACACTTTTAATATTTTCCGCACTTGAATCATCTAGCAATAATCATATACATGCAATAACATCTAATTAATCAGCACAAAAACATAATTAAAATACTCACAAAGCTAGAACAAAACTCGACTATGGTTTCCCCCTTGTTGAACCGTACGACGAACCCAACAAACTAACCAAACAACCTTTTTCAATCAACTAACACCAAAAATAACAACAATCTAGCCACTTTGAACACACTCATATACACTAAATCACTAGAACTTGACCCAAAATTTAACTTCTTCAAAACTTAATGCATGTGAGGTTTCTATAGTGTGATTTGTAGCTCTTGAAACAAGGATTAAGATGGTATAATTGGATTTAATTGCATGTCAGAAAATAAGCCAGAAAGTGGTGGTGAAGGTGGTGGCCGGTCGTGGAGGAGAAAGGGAGGACAAGAGAGTGAAAATTTTCTAAAAAGTTATAAGTGTGTATTGGTGTGGTATTTATAGAATTGAAGTTTGGAAATTTGGCAATTCTAGTCCTTCCTTCTTAAGTCTTTTTTTTAAATTAGTACAAAGCATTTATTTAGTTAATAAAAATAGGCCAAATACCCGTGTCACACTACGTTAGTAAATATTTTAAATCTGTCCCACTAATTTTAAATTAAAACGTTTAATAAATCGTTAAACCTCGTAAAACACGACCTTTAAACACAGTTTTTACAAAAACTCGAGGAAATGTTGTAAAATATAAAAATAACATATTTACGCTCTCGGAGCAATAGAATACATTTTTCTGACTTTCTTAGACACTAAAAACAAACAGAAACTTAATCACGGATTGAGATTACCTTATAAAAGGAAATTCTCATCAAACCTTATATAGCATAAACGACTATAATTATTTACGTAACTAAAAATAATTATCTTAGCTCGGGATAGACATTGACCTAAAACTCGGGTTGTTACATTCTCCCCTCCTTTAGGGAGCGTCGTCTAGGTGCTCAGCTCGACTTATTCGCTTTCCTCGATTCGTCCTTACTTGTAAAGAGATGAGGGTACTTTTTCTTAATCTGATCCTCACAGTCCCAAGTAAATTCTAGACCTCTTTTCGAATTCTAAAGAACTTTAACAAAAGGTATCCGACTTTGCTTAAGTCGCTTAACCTCTCTATCAACAACTTCCACTGGCTCTTCAATCATATGCAACTTATCATCAAGTTGAATTTTATCCATTGGAACAACAATATCACCTTCCGCTAAACATTTCTTAAGATTAAAAACATGAAAAGTACTATGAATCCCTTTCAACTCTTTAGGCAACTCCAACATGTTAGCTACAAGACCAACTCCAGCTAGAATCTTGAATGAACCAATGTAATGTGGACTTAGCTTTCTGGGCTTTCCAAAATGTATATCGCCCTTCCATGGCGATACCTTAAGCAGTACCATATCACCAACTTCAAATTCCAACGACTTAGCTCTCTTATCTGCATAACTCTTCTGGCGACTACGAGCAGTCAACAAACGGTTCTTAATCTAGACAATCTTCTCGATCGTATCACGGAGCAATTCTGGACCGGTGATGTAACACCCTCATTTTTACAATATAGCAGCGAAAGATAATTTAGGGTATTACTTCATGGATACAACAATCATAATCATAGAAAACAACTTTAAAAGAGACGTTGTTGGAAAAATTTAG